>CM023491.1:41675962-41821527 GCA_013339685.2 Hyalomma asiaticum | reverse complement strand
TGGGCAGACTGTGACAGGGAAATACGCGAACGCGATGCACGTCTCCAACTCTATATCAGCAGCGACCGCCCGTCCCACCTTCTTTCGTTTTATTTCCCTTAAGACGCGCGCTCCAAACCTGCGGCAAACTGCTCCGAAGGGCGACGCCGCGAGCGTTCGTGTGATTGGCAGCACGCCCGGAAAGCAGCGAAGAAACGCGCGTCGCTGTCGCCTCGGTTTCCACCGTGCGCGACTGAGCCGTCCGACGAGAGCTACTTAGCGCTCTCTGGTCTGTAGACGGAGCCCATACATCCCAGACTTGTAGAAATTAGTGAATCAAGGAACAACTCCGCTCCCGGCGAGCAGGGCCGCTCACTAAAGCTGGCCCTCTTGCCCGTCTCCGAGGCATACTCTACCAATCTCACACTGCTTCGTACCCATGGTCGCGAAGTTGACTCGTGGAAGGAGCCAGGAATTTGAACTCCCTGGAGCCAATGCGCAGCCCCTCACGCAGGTAGCGCCCGACGACAGTGTCCAGCATAGCATCCCGTGATGAGTGCAGATTCAGGGTGAATGACAGCTTGTCCAGGTTGTCATCCCTGAACGATGCCCTGATCGCAAATTCTCCATTGAACTGCCGCAGGATCCTGTTCTCAAAGTGGACCTGTGGTACAGAAAAACGAAAGTTGGAATGTTGGATACCATACCAGCAAAAGCCTTTATGGAAAAACATGCACATGTTATGGATTAGTGCCATAACTTGCATCATGGCCCATTTGAAAAATGTTGCTACTGTATGTTACGAGGTAAAAACGGTGCAGCAGGCCAGTCTGTGCACTGGCAAGCACTGCACGGTCGGCCAAAGCAATGCAACGGCACTGCTTTTTGATCACCGCACGTTGTAATGTTGAGGGCTCTGGCGTGGGGCAAGGGTCGATATATTAAGTGCAATGGTCTATGGGACTTGAATATACATATGCCCCAGCCCTACACCTTTACAGAAGATGAAAAGCAGTTCGATATAGCGAATAAGTACGAGTTTGATATATCCGAGATTTACTGGATTTGCTGCCGCTGAACATCCGAAATGGCCATTCACGATGGCACCAGTTCAGTTGTCACACACCACAGCAACGCAATTGTGCCATTGCCTTCTCATGTGTAGTGATAAACGAAGACATTAATCTACTACAATGCCCTGTGTGTGCTCAGTTAGTGAGTTTTAGGTATACCGAAAAGCAGCAAACGCAAGATTAGCGTTAACGTTCAGTTACCGTGGGAACACAACCGCGCATGCGCAGAACCTTAACATATACGATACCCTTACGTGCCTACGCTATTTCCGGAAGATATCGTTCAACGCTAACGCTCGCAAGGGACCTGACGGCTGCCAAGATGGTGGCGTCAGTCGAAGTGAGACCGCTCGCTTCAGATCTGTCGGACATCGGCCTGCATTGTTAAGCTCATTCATTACCCGCTCATGTTCTTATTGCCTTAGGTTTGGCTAATTAAGCTTCGACCAGCCGTGGTATTGGTGACAATGTGTCGCCGTTTTCAAGATACCTCTCAGTAAGCGGCACATAAGGCTTAAAATGTGAGTGCACTCGCTTTCAATGGCCTTCGAGACTGCACGTGCGGCGCTCGAAATCTCAGAGGCCATGTCGCTGTAGCTCACGTTTACGGTAGTCTCATCGAGATGGCGGCACTGCCTCCGTGGCTTTTTTCTCTTTGTACATCGGCTGTTTCAAGCTACAACCAATTAAATAAAGCCGAGACGAGTAGTGTGGTGCATTACTGTATGCATAATGCTTGAAATGACAGTATTGTTTGGCGAAGTATTCCTTCAGTCACAAAGGCGACTTGGATACGCCAGCCTTCGCAGGCACATGCACAGATGCGCACCCCCTGGGCACTGGAGAAATGTGCAGAAGCTCCGGGGCATTGATAATGTGAAAATCCGCTTCTCAAAGCGGAAATATCAGCGAAATTTCTCGTATACAGGCATAGCCTCGACGACATGGACTGCCTGCGTAGCTTCTCTGGTTTCCAAAGTATAAATTAAGCGCTCCTACGTTCATCGCAACTTCGACATTACAGGCAGTACGGGTCAGAAAGGAGAATCGATGGCGGCATTTTGAAACGAAGCGATGGTTTTTCGGGTCTGCCGACACAGCACTAACAACACACTTACACGATACTGGCTCAATGATTTTTGTGGCGCACTTAGAGATTTAATAGGAGTTGTGTTAAGGTGTAGTTATCGCCATACATGCCTTTGCGTTAGCTTTAGCGTTTCGCTCTCTTCCGCTATACTAAAAGTCTAGTTTGTGCCGCTAGTGCACCCCAGCTTTACCGTAACGTATCCTTAACGGCTAAATCTTTACGTTTGCTGCTTTCCGATATACTAAAACTCACTTTTGTTGCAACGACATGCAAGCTACACTGTCAGTGCAATGCCTACAGAGAAAAACAAACAAGCACCTATAACCCGAGTGCTACCAACCTGAGGGGGACGAAGAATGAGCCTTCCTGGCGTGAAAAACACACTCCTTACCAGGCAGGTCCCACGGGCCAGCTGCAGTGGCTTTTCGCGTTGGAACTCGTTTACAGACTGTGTAGAAGGCTTGTGAAAACATAACAACATTGCCTGCGTCGATGACTGGACGCAATGTGGTTGAGCGCCCGCTCCACCACTGACGGTTCTTTCTCCGATCGTCTCTCGATGTCTCGCATGAGCTTCTCAATGCTGATCTGGACATTAGGACATCTGGTCGAGGACATCGAAGGTGACGTGTAGCGCTGCCTTGAATGCGTAGGCACAGGGAAAGGGTAGCATCCTTTCCATAGCCTCAAGCGCTCCTGCAACATTTGTGTAAAATATATTTTGCGTGCAAGGGAAACCGACGACCCTCGCTACATTCCAAGAATAATTAATCGTGCAGACATTAGCTGTACCATCGGCATAAACGTCTTGTCATGCATGCCCATGCCTTAAATATCCCATATCCAGAATTTATCATGGATGATAGTACCTGGCTTGCATGTCTATTTCTCGACACATGCTGCTGCCTCTTTGATGCATTTTGCACAAGTGTGTACCCTTTGATAAAAATTAGGGTGGGCGAATATTCAAAATTTCGAATAATTTTCGTATAGCATGTGCTATTCGATTCGATTCGCACTTAACTTTTACTACTCGAACTATTCGAAGTTGGTAATTAAGAGGAAAAAATATGCCACGTCGCATGTCAGTGCCCATTCCCGCAGGTAGTCCGCTTCACCGCATAACAACAATGTACTGCGGCGAAGCCAACCGCCATGTACTGTGGAGAAGTTAGCTCAGCTTTCCGTTGCACAATCTTCTGTTAGACTGTTGCTCGGGACTTTGCAATGACACTGTGACAGTACACTAGACATGCAATAAATCTTTTTGCCCAGGTTTAACAGAACATTTCTCCATAATTTGACATGGTACCAGTAAAGATATATTCAAAAATTATTTGAAAGATATTCGGTTCGATTCGCTCTTGAACACGAATATTCGAATTCACTTCGCACTCAAAATTTTGCTATTCGCACAGCTCTAATAAAAATGTTTTGTTTATAACACGGTACAGCACAAGCTTTCGCAGAAAGCTGCACCACTCACTCTGGCTGACCACGTGAAATGTAAGCATCATCACACATGCATGCACGTGCATAGAAGCAACTGTTCGAGAGCACTTCCACACAACATTTGCAAGAATGTGTGAGCTGCTTGCATACACTGGATGGATCTCTTCACTGAAGATGCTTTTACTGTGCTTCTGTGGTTTGTGTATATTTATTTAGTTTCCGTATATCTAAGCCCCATAGGCAAAATGCAGGGGTAGAGATAACGTACATCCACTGCAGAGAAAAACACACTAAGGCAACATATGAGCACTTCTAGTCACAACATTCTAATCTTTATCAAGAAGAAGTCAATGTGCATTAAGTGTGTCAAAGGCTGATTTTAAGACCTTTAGTAAACCATTCATTGAAGGCTGTGCAAACGGCAAAATTTTGTATGCGAAGTGAACTCAAATGCTAATGTTCTCATGCAAATCTCAAAGAATATTTTTGTTCAAACATTTCTCAAATACTAAAATTTATTTCAAGACTAGCGCACCCCCACAATGTTGTTTCACAAATAAGACAACAGTACAGTCCTTAAGAACAGCCTAGCAGAACTGTGCAGGTGCAAGGGTGGTCATGTTTTTGCTGGCTTCGAGCTTGGCATACTTGGACGTTTGCATGTTTAAATTGGTCTGCGGACATTCCACACCAGAATGTATCGCCAGAAATGGCAAGACAAGAACAAATTTGGGCACACCATGGCTTGCTTACTATTTTTGCTTTCAAGCTTTACCCGCAACAGCTCATAACACGCGCTTGTCATATTGTTTTGTTTTTCAACTTTTGCGGCGTTCACCATATATTTTGGGTTTTCCAACTAACTGTAAGGCTCAATCCTAGGGCCTATCTTGCTTTTTATTTACATCAATGATATCATTTGTATTTCTACCCACCAGAAATATTCCTATATGCAGACGACACGAGTGTTTCCTTTTATTCCTCTGGTATACTTCACCTCATGGATTCAGCAAACATGTGGCTCTAATTAACAGAATGGTTAAGTGCCAATCGGCTAAAGTAAAATGTGACCAAAATGATGTTTATGCACCCATTCTACTAATAAACTACTTCTTGCAACCCCAACGTAGATGAATTCTACAGCATTAACGAAAGGGTAGTATGCATCGTAATAAAACTAAAGAAGCGGTATAAACTTAAGATAGCCCAGGGATATGCGCCAACAATGAGCTACTAGTATGAACAAGTAGAGCAGCCCTACAAGGAGTACGGACACAATACACAATAGTCATGGGGGACTTCAACGCAAAAGTAGGAACAAACAAAGTGGAGAGCAGGCGACTGGCAACTACAGCGTTGTCCGTAGAATAACCGTGGGGAAATGCTAGTACAACGTGCTGAAAGAAACAGACTCCAAATAACGAATACGTTTTTGAAGGAACACAAGAATAGGAAGTGGACGTGGAAAAGCTGAAGAAACAAAGAATGAAATTGACTTTATAATGTGCGAACAACCTGATATAGTTCAAGACACAGAAGTAGTGGGGAAGATAAATGCAGGGATCACAGATTAGTAAGGGCGAAGATTGTACTTAACATAAAGAAAATAAGAACAATTATTTACTAGAAAAAAACGCTAATATCGAAGTAATCAGAGCGAAGAATGAAGAATTTAATGTCGCCCTATGCAACAAGTTCGAGGCCTTAAGCCAAAACGATGATGATTTGGAAGAAATAAGCAAAACCAAAATGATAATCCAAAAAACATAGAACTCGGGGGCAAAGCAACAAAGCAAGCAACAAGTAATTTGCAGAACTATCAAAATTGATCAGTAAAGCCAGGGAAAGAGATGTAAGAAACTTACGACATACATGAGAGAAATAGAGAAAGCAGTAGAGAAAGGCACCAGTAAATCGGTCAAAAAGAAACTGCGCTTAGGACAAAACAAAATGCATGGGCATAAAAATGCATAAACAAGGTAACGTTATCAACAATTTCAACGAAACAGTAAAGGTAGCAGAAGATTTCTATTCTGAATTGCACAGCTCTCAGAGAGACCATACAACCTTAATAGAAATAGAATCAGAGGAGGACACTGAAATTCCATGTATAACCGCCGACGAACTCAAAAAAGCTGTCAAAGGTACGTCCAGCAGTAAAGCAGCAAATGATTACGGCATAACGGCCGATTTGGTCAAAGACGGAGGAGACATACTTGAGAAACTTGCATCGCTCTTCGCGAAATGTATCGAGACATCTAGTGTACCGCTCCAATTGGAAAAATGCTAATATAATCTTTATCCACATGAAAGGTAACATAAAGGAGTTACAGAATTACAGACCAATTAGCCTACTCCCAGTAATATACAAGCTATTTACGAAAGAAGTTTCTACTAGGATAATAGAAACACTCGACTTTAACCAACTGAGAGAACAAGCTGGTTTTAGGAAAGGTGACTCAACAAAGGACGACAACCATGCTATCAACCTAATAATTGAGAAGTGTGCTGAATATAACAAACATACTTATATGGCCTTTATAAACTATGAGAAGGCATTTCATTCCATAGAAATGCAAGCAGTTCTAGAAGCCTTACATCAGCAAAGGGTACCTCACATACATGTGCAAACCATAAGTAACATCTACAAAGATCGGACAGCAACACTACACGAGAGCTTCTAGAACTCTAGAAGCTCTACGACGACAAGGGGTACCTGGTGTATACGTGAAAACCATAAACAACATTAGAAAGATTGCACAGCCACACTACTCCTACATGAGAAAAGCAGAGAAATCCCGATCGGGAGAGGTGTATCCCCGATGCTATTCACTGCATGTTTAGAGGAAATCTTTAAACGTCTAGACTGAGAAGACAAGGGAATTCGAATAGATGGAGAATATCTCAGCCATTTAAGATTTGCAGACGACATTGTACTCTTTAGCAATGATGGAGACGAACTAGAAAACATGATCGATGACCTAAACAAGGAAAGTAGTAAAATTGGGTTAAAAATGAATAGGCAAAAGACCAAAGTTATGCTCAATAGCCTAGCTAAGGAACAGGAATTTAAAATCGACAATGAACCCTTACAATGTGTAAGCGAATACGTATACCTGGGACAGTTAATAACAGGAACTCCTAACCATGAAAAAGAAATTCTCCGTAGAATAAGGATGGGCTGAAGCGCATTTGGAAGGAATTACGAAATCATGACTGGAAGCTTACCGCCCTCACTAAAGCGAAAAGTATTCAATCACTGCATTCTCCCAGTACTAACGTACGGTGCAGAAACGAGGAGGATAATGAAAAAACTAGAGATGAAACTAAGGAGCACACAACGTGCAATGGAAAGAAAAATGATAGGGGTAACGCTAAGAGATAAAACACGAGCAGAATGGATCAGAGAACAAACAGGAGTAGCCGATATCTTATCAATTAAAAGAAAGAAGTGGACCTGGGCAGGACATGTCATGAGGAGAAAAGATAACAGATGGACAGTAAGAGCGACGGAATGGATACCAAGAGAGGGAAAACGCAACAGAGGCAGGCAGAAGGTTAGATGGAGCGATGAAATTAAAAAGTTTGCGGGCTTAAAGTGGAACCAACTTGCTCAGGATAAGGTGGAGTGGAAATCGTTGGGAGAGGCCTTCGTCCTGCAGTGGACCTAAACAGGCTGATGATGATGATGATGATGACTACACGAGAGAAGCAGAAAAATTCCAATCAAGAAAGGTGTCAGACGAGAAGATACAACCTCCCGATGTTATTCACTGCATCTTTAAAAGAAGTGTTCAAACATCGAGACTGGGAAGAAAGGAAGTTAGAATAGAAGGAGAATATCACAGCAATTTAAGGTTTGCAGATGACATTGTGATCCTCAGCAACGATGGTGGCTAAGTACCAAAACATGATTGGCGACCTTAACCGGAACGTACTCAAATTGGAATAAAAATGAATAGGCAAAAGACCAAAATTATGCTCAAAAGTCTAGCTAAAGAAAACAGGAATTTAAAATTAGCAATGAACCCTTAGAATGAGTGAATGAATGAATTCGTATACCTGGGGCAGTTATTAACAGGGACGCCTACCCACGAAAAGGAAATCCTCCGTAGAATAATAATGGAATCGAGTGCATTCGAACGGCATTCCGAAATTATGACTGGAAACTTGCCGCTGTGACTAAGGCGAAAAGTGTTTAGCCACTGCATTCTCCCGGTACTAACACATGACGCAGAAACATGGAGGATAACGAAAAAACTAGAGAAATTAGGGAGCACACAGCGTGCAATGGAAAGAAAAATGATAGGTGTAATGCTAAGAGAAAAAAAACGAGCGGAATGGATCAGGGAGCAGACAGGAGTAGCTGATATTTTATCGATTAAAAGAAAGAAGTCGACCTGGACAGGACATGCAAAACCGAGGCAAGCAAAAGGTTAGATGGAGCGATGAAATTAAGAAGTTCACGTGCATAAAGTGGAACCAGCTCGCTAAGGATAGGGTGGACTGAAAATCGTTGGGAGTGGCCTTCATCCTGCAGTGAACTTAAAAGGCTGATGATGATGATACTAGTTGTAGTTTACAGCTGTTGGCATCGGCATAACAGCCTCTTGATTATTGTAACTCATGGTGATGATGCCATCGAAAAAAGTATACTGCAACATGTAAGTTTCTACTGGAAGCAGTAAACAACTTCACCAGATAAAATATGTGAAAGCACATGTCAGTTTCGGTGGTTTTACTTTAAAATTGTAAGCAGACTAGATTTTGTTTCCTTATACTAAAGTCGCCAGGGAACGCACTCCCTCGTGATCTGCAGACTGCTTGCATACTATGTATGCAAATGTGGTGAGGTCAGTTCTAATGCTGTCCGATGATATAACAGTTGGTGACAGAACCAACTAGACATGCAATTACACAATTTTGTTGTTGGTCCTAGAAAGGCAACACCAGACTAATTTCGCATAGAAGTAGTGCTGCAGCATCCATACCATAACCTCCTCGGTCCGATGGGCGGCAGCAGCATCGGGGCAGTATGTACGGATGGGCGCATAACAGAACAGCGTCCCTTGGGCACAACGCTGCGAGAGCCGCCCAATCACTCGCCTAGCGATGAATGGATCCCGAAAGACGAGCTTCAGGTAGAGGGCGCCACAGAGAGAGGCGGTGCGCACGGGTCCACCAATGCAGGGACAGCCAACGGCCAGGTGTCGCTCCCAGCGTATTGGTGCAGCCGCTGCTGCGCGGCCAGCCCTTGGTGGAATGTCGTTGACAGGCTCACCCATCAGCATTGCTGGTATCCTGAGCTGAAGGTAGAGCTCAACACCCCGGATTTTCTCGTTGATGAGTACCTGCGACACGCCAGAGGTAGCAGAGAACCGTTAACTATTTCTAGAGCATCAGGAAGCTATACTATCTGCTATAGTTGTAATATACTAGTTCTATACTAGCAATATACAAGCTATACTAGCAAGAGAAAGAAAGATGTGCAAGATAGATCTCGAGGATGGATGTGTTGTAGGTGCGCTAATGGTCCCATGGATAATTCAGTTTTGCTTTCCCGAGTGTAGTTTGCCAGATTTCATTCATCTGCAGAAGTTGAATGGATGTAGGTTCCCTGCATAAATAAGTTCCATAAAATTAAGTTTCAGTGTTCAGCTGTTGAGCTTTAAAATTTAGTCTAATCTTGTTAAATGCTGCATAAATATTCACTTCAACACATTACATTGTATGCTACAATGAGCAGGGCACTTATGCAGAAATTACGCTAATATCTGGTTTTCCATATTTATAAGATCTTCAGACTCGTTTTCTGAAACATCCTGCATTGAGCATGTCTGTGTGTGTCAATGTGTGGTGTGTAGCGGTCGTGAGCAGCGACGCTGTGTCTATCTTGACGGTAGTGAAAAGGCGATTTTTTTCTTGTTTCGGCCAGCAGCATCAGAATACGGCGATTTCGTACTGGCAGTGCCTTTCTTCTCTTGAAATCTTAATTTCACGTTGCTTGAAAGCATTTTTATCTCCGCTGACAATGAACCAATTTGCGAAAATTCTCGCACTAGGACGCTCCCTTTTGGGCACTTGGGAACCCAGTGTATAAGTGTAATTTCCTAAGTGGCCTTGTGACCTTTAAGCAAACCTGTTGCGACACTTATGTAATATATCATAGCAATGTAATTTACTCTACAGCAATATGTCTAATGAAACTGCGTCGCGAATCTGTTGGGAGATAGGCACACACGGCGACACTGAGGAAAAAAAAATCTGCGTATTTTAGGTATACATACTTCATTTCGAAAAAGGTATTACATTTGCATCCGGTGTTTACGGATGCTTTTTTTGCAATTTATCAAAACGCTGCTTATTTGAGCGAGAGAAGAACCAGTGCAAGGGAGTTACAATGGTACACACCTTGCGTATGTTGAGATAGGGCACAATGAAACGGTACTCGGTAAGGTGCCCTTCACAGGCGCTGCGGTGGTTCAGATGCAGGTCAATGTTCAGCATGCGCTGGTCATGCAGGAACGTTGCGTCCACCCAGTAGTTGCGGTGGTCATGGACAATTGATGAAGAGAACAAATGGTGTGGCACAAATGTCCCCAGCTGGACGAGAGTGCCAAATGCCACCGATGATAGGCGAATGTCACGATCAAAAGGATGCGTGGCATGCTGAAAGGCATCCAGTGGACAAGGTACCAGCCACTGGAACGATGTGTATGCCTTGTTTTGGCCGGCATTGCACCATGCTGCACCGAGCTTGAAAAGAAAAAAATAAGTTTGTCAATACTTATTCTGGGGTCCTATATGCCAAGACAATATACTAATGGGATGGCCTAAGGTGGTGGACTACTGGATGTTGATTTCAAACATGTGGGTTCTAAATCTAGGTACACAAATGTTTTTGAAATTCGCACTCTTATATAGAAGAACCTTTGTACCTAGAATAACTGTCATTCATAGAATGATCTGTGCAGCCACAAACAATTGTGCAGGGAGGATGTTCTGAAACATGTCACTGCATATTGAAATCAAATCACTCACGTTAACCTCTGAAGTGCACACAAGAACTTTAAGGCTAAGTGAAAAACGGATGAAAACAGAGCCCAACTATTGTTGCCTTCCCCAGGGAAAGCTTTACTATTGATATGTGACACCAGCTGCGGAAGTCTTTCACGTCCAATCTTATGTCACAGACACTAGGGAAATTTAAGGGGCCCCCAAACACGTTGCTCCCCCCTGGTTTTTTTTTTTTTGGGGGGGGGGGGGGGGAGGGGGTCGCGCACTCATATGGCCGGGTATAGTTTTCGCACATGTCACACCACCCATATCAATTTATTTAAAGGGGCACTGATGCAAAAATTTAGCCCCTTGTTTATTTGGTTGCATGTAATTGCTAATGACTTAATTATCACATGTGCAGACCTGCTGTGCTTCACCACACAACAATTAATGAATACATTGTCATGGAGGCCAGCCGTAGTTTCGGCATCAGAACGCTCAGAAATAAACTTCTGTGCAAACACAGTTGGCCATGCAGCCATAGAAAACTTCACACGCCATACATGGGAACACCTGCATCTGGGAGTAACATCTTGGCACACTTGCACCCGAACCTGTTAGCATAACAGAAGCAATGGCAGAAGTCCAGGTAGCAGGAGCACCACCCACAACGAGAGTCACTGCATAGGACTCCCTGCAAGAGCAATATATGAAAAATCTAACCCTAGCAGAGTGCTGCTCTGCTTGTTTTACAGAAGGTGAGCCGACAGCAAAACTATGATCGCAGTGCCCTTAGCGCTTTCCGCCTCCAACAATAGAACTCTCTACCACGGAGAGCGAACAAAGGAAGAGAACGCATTGAGCAAGCAGCAGCAGTGACTGCCAACATAAAGTGGCGACATAGTTGCTTGTTAAAATAAAAAGCTGAACATAAGGAAACTACAATTGAGATGCTGTGATATGCTTCTTTGACAGCTCGATCGCACTAAAGAAGTTGATTTTAAATATGTTGTAGGCTGTATTTGTGTTGATATTTCACAGCTGATGAATGTGTGTCCATGCAAGTCTATCTCCCATCTTATCTCATCTTTGTAAATTGTGTTTCAGTGCTCTATTTTAATCGCACCATGAAATCACCAGATAGCTGCCAACCACATCAATGCGTATTGGAGCTCGACAGAACTGTCCATGGTGGAAATGACAGAATGCTGCGACTGGAGAAAAATAAGGCTGACTGGAGAGAAACAAAATTAGAAGTGGTCACAGCATCAGACCAGAAAACAAAAATATTTGTTTCTGCTTTTCTCACGTGTGGTTTTCACTGAATGCCAGAAAGACGAGAAGCCGATAATTTACAGCGCGGCACAGTCAGAATCTACAATGCCTCTTGCTGTGGCAATGATGTCACCAGTACACTGGAAAGAGCAGGCAACCACGGTGTGCAAACTGCTCCTACACAGGCGCTTCAATTTCAATTTCAAATTCTATTCGCTTCATGTTAAGCCAGACGTGGCAAGTAAAATGTAGTTACCGGACACTGCAAAACTGAACTGGAATATCTGCATTTTTGTGGTTGTACTCTGAATGCTGCTGGCTTAACTTTGGACTGCATGCTCATAACGCTCTGCTTTACGCAACACATGTCTCTCCGTCCATTTGTTTACGCAACACGCAAAGGAAGGGCGTAAGCCACAAACTTACCTGAAGATATTTTGCTGGTGCCCCAAGCCAGGACACACGAGGCCATTCAATCGTGACATCTACTTGGAAGATGTTTTCTTCATGCAGCTTCTTTACAGGCTTTGTGCGCACATCGCTCATTGAAAAGGTCGCATCAATGTCCACAAGCAGGGTCTGCTCTTGGAAGAACGATCGGTATATTTCAACTCCAGTATCTTGGCCCTCTCTGGGAATCCACCAGAGCTGGAGCTTGAGCTGGTGGTATGTCGGTGGCCGACTGCGTAGCATTAAAAATTTATTAGCAATATAGTTCAACAGCTTCCAAGTTAGTTTGGATCAGGTGTGGTTATTAATGGTGAACCCAAACCTGAAAAATCATAATTTGACATTCAATGACTCGGGGACTATAGATAAAACTTTGAAAATTATATCAACTAACTCTCCCTGATTCTGAGTACCTGAGTGTGGATGTATTGTTGCCATCAGAACAATGCGGCTACCACATCAGAGATTGAGCCTGCGACCTCAAGGTCAACACAGCAATGCTCTAGCAATGGCTAAGATATGATGACATTACATTAAATTCCACCAATAACAATGCACACTCATGACTAACATGGGGAAACTATACTGCATATTTCGCCAAACTGCACGAAAGTAACACCTCAGGCTTCACAGGGATGTCAAAGGACAACAAAATGCTCTTTTAACGTGGTCATATTAATGGATACATTGGTTTTATCTGCTTCTATCATTGGAAGATAAATGATTTGCTTGTCAGTAAAGCACAGAGTGCTTTCTATTGACAAAGCAGCTGGAAGACATTTTCACATTGCAATAAATATATAGTACAGGTTAGTGTTTATCTTTGAACACTTTTCAAAACCCAGAAGCCATTTAACACAATAGCCTATTGTTATTGTCAGCAATAGCTCAAGTGAATAACTCAAGCGCAGGAATACATATTGGGTATCAGTATTGTTTTCTGGCGTTCCACTCATTCTGAACAAGCTAATGTTCAATATATTTGCATGCATATATCAGTTTACAGGAGTTTAATACACGCACTACTTGGCTATAGACTCAGCTGGAGTTCTTGCTGAGCTGCACGTATATTAATTTTTGAGAAATGATTCACAGGTAATGAGAGTTGATTTGTTGTAATGCATTGTTGCTGCCAACAAAACGAAAATTATGTAGACAAGTCGAACTGTTCCCATGCATAATTATGTAGATTTATATATGAAAGGGTGTTTAATAAAAAGAATAGTAGATGAATAGCTTGCAACAACACTGCATAGCTATTAACTGTCACATTTTTCTCACCGACACCCACTGGGCGTCTCCTTAATCATACACAGCATGCGTTTCTGGTGGTTATTCCTTGGCACGATAAATGAGGGACCAGGCATTCATGGTTTCTCCACATGCTGTGGGTGCCAGATAATTTTACAAGGTCGCGCCAAGCCATGCAAGCATGTGCTTAAATTTCGCAGTTATATTTTGAGCAACAGGCTAAGTAACTTTTTCCGTCATGCAGCTTCCATATACAGAAGTCTGTTTTCTCGCTTTTAACAAGAATCTCATACTACTGACCTAAAGCTTCGTACGTAAGCTGGGCAGTGTTTCTTGAAGCTACGCACACTTTCTACAGGGTGCGAAATTTCCCTGAAATTTACCCTAAAATTTTTTACGCGAACAAAAATTCAACACTTGTCGGTTGATCTCAAAAAGCTTTTACTTTAACCACAACACGGTTTCTTTTTCTAATAGCACCAACATGGTTATTAAATACAGCATGAGCGCATGCTAAGCAGCAAAACAGAAAAAAAAAACATGAAGCGGCTTCACAAATACAGTTGAAAACTCAGAATACACATTTTACAGAGATGTTCGTACAGTTTAACCAATACCAGGCTGCTGTATTTCAAAAGGAAGACAAAAACCGTAAACTGCTGCGGGGGATACATCGGCCGCTCATAAACCGCTCTAAATCAAAGCGCACATTTCGCGTCTACCATCGAGTATGGAAAGAACACCTGTCTCAGCGAACCACCCCACGGCTAAATCGACACTGGATCGATATTCAAGGGGGATACACAAAAACGTACGCAACTCAAGGACAAGCAGCACGGCACCTTCAAGAGCGAAGACAGCAGCGAAGCGATTCAGAGGATAACGAAACTTTCCGTGGAATACCCATTCACGTTCCCATGCACGCACAACCTCATTCCGTGCCACTAAAATGTGACGAGCCGATGTTGTCTTTACCGACATTGACAGCCACTGCAGCTGTCAGCGTCCAAGAGCTCGTCTGTCGATGCTTCGAAACCCATCCAATCACACTAGTGTAGTTTCGGCGAAGCAGCAATGCGAAACATCGAGGCCACGACGAAACGAGCGCCTCGTTTCAAATTCCACCGCGCGACGCGAAGGAGAAACAAACGTTTCAGTGCTTGTATTATGCATTAGACGGCACTAGCTGTCCACACGCACTTCAAAAGCGGGAAGCTTGAAGTACACAATTGCTGCTAGTGGGGGCGATTAATGACCACACGGCGGCATTTTGCGTCCATGTTCAAATCACCCGCATTTATTAGTGCTTCCCCGACGCTTCCCCAGAGCCGAAATAGCGTATTAGCTCATCTAAACCTCATCTCACTCCGGCGGGTTAGGTTATAACGCTCGTGCGACGCGATTGACCAAAGTAGCCCAACTCGGACGCTCTTGAATAAAGTGAGGTTCCGTGTAGGGAATTTTCCCTTTTTCAGGAAATTTGTGACTGTCATATTTTGGATGAAAGGGAAAAAGGGGAATCTTCGCAATATTGCACGGAATTTTGGGGGGTGGAGAAATATCCTTACATGTTCGAAATACTGCAGTTACGGGGCACTTTCGCTTTCTCCAATCGTTGCTGCCGCATGTAGCGCACAAAATCATAGCTTTGAAGATTCGTTCCTCTTACTTACAAGGAGCATCTTTGTTCACTCCGGGCGTTAGGCTCGAAATTCACATATGCGCTATGCATTTACAGCACATGAGCTGCCCGAGATCGCAGGTCGCCATCGCAGCACATTCGCGCGTTGGCACTACTTGTGCTACTTTGTCAACCGTGTCTTGCAAGCCGTGTATCCCCATCTGAAGAATATATACCTTACACCGTGCTCCGGGCCCACACGTCGATATAGCCCAGAGACAGCGGCTGTCAAAAGGGTGAAGAAACATATCACCTTAAGGGGGAATCGGACCTGCGATGTCCATTGCCCACGCTGTGTTCTTTCTGCGTGTACCATAGTGCGTTGTCCTATTATACTCTGTGCCTGCTAATCGAAGGTGCACTAGTGCGCGTGCGTCAATGCGCACACATCCTTGTAAGCTAAGGGCCAGCACTGGAGATAAGGCGCTGAACGATTCTTTTTCTTTTTTTTTTTTTCCGTTTTACTGTGCCAATACCGCGCAGCTTTAGTACTTGCGCACCGTAGATTGGGAGACACAAAGCGCTGGAGAAAGAACGCGGGCATGGGACATCGCGGAAGCGAACTTACAGGGTAGCTACCAAAACGCGACAATTACGTGAAATTATAGCCAGCTCCGATGCCAAACTACAAAGTGGTATAGTCCATTTTCCGGAGCTAGGCCTACGAAACCGACCACGCGACAAATAATCGCAGACAGATAAAAAGCAGGCCAACCTTCGAAGGACGACGCAAAGCACGCAGGCTGCCTTAACTGCGTTCCTCGAAGTGGCCGACCTCTGAATAATGTGAGGCCTTCACATCGAAATGTTCGAACGAGCTCGCGAAACGCCCAGCAGCACGCGACAAACTAGCGGGACCCCAGATGTGTTCGAGTGAATATATGTGTTTTACCAGCCAACAGAGATTTTGTTCCCCTGTACAGGCTAACTAGTAAATTAAAACCTAGCTCTCGTGCCTCGCAAACAAACCAACTCATTTCAGGGCTGTTAATTTGTTCTAGATCACTACACAAGCGTTTCGCTAGTTTTTATGGGTTTTCTTCTTTCCTTTCCTTTTTTTTTTTCCAACCTGCAACCTCACACACAGCTAGCTCGGCTCCCACGAGCTCTGACAACGACGATAGGCCGACCATGATACGTGCGGAGTCTAGCGCTTCGTTGGACGACATATGTGTATACGTGGCAGGCACTAGTGAGGAGACGCGCGCGTTCTAGTAGTCCGGCCGCGTTAACGCACGGCGTCCAGTGCTGTGGAAGCCAGAGTTAAGCTACGCAACGCGTCCCCCGTCTAAGCCTGGCCTTTCTGAAACGCAGCACATGGCGCGCATGGAAGCAAGCAAAATATTGTGCTTTGTGTATACGTATAAGACGCTACTTTACAATAAACATATGGTCTCAAGCCCCGCGCGCTGTAACTAAAAAGCCGAGCTTTGCTGGAAAGCGTGACAAATGAAGGGTCGCATCATTCTGGGCATAAAAGACAAGCGTCTGCAAAGACAGTTAACGATAACCTAGATCTTTTGATCGTCAGCCTTCGACGCGTTCTCTGTGCGTGCGCGCTAGCTCGCACAGCGTCCCACGTGGCGTCAGAAGACCGGACGAAGTAGGCCTAGCTCCTTTGGCCTAACCAGAAGCCTTCACCGGACAACTGCGCGCCCGTGCAGGCTGGCCATGGGTACTTCCTTGCTCCCAGCACCGAAACCACTGGATGCGACGCAAGATCTTTGGGTAACTTGGAAACTTTGGGAGAGCGAGTACGAACTCTACGCCAGTGCGACTGGACTCGCGGGTAAGCCTAACGAAGTTCAAGCGGCAATATTTCTCGTCATAATCGGAGAAGAGGGACGGATGATTTACTACACGTTTAAATTTGAAGACGAAGGGGACCGTAACGACGTAAACAAGCTGGTGAAAAAATCCGAAGAGCATTACAAGCCTGTCGTCAACCTCGCGTACCACGACTGTTTTCGGCACGAGAGATCAAAAGGCTGGAGAGCGTTTTGATGAATGACTCACTGAACTTCGAACGCTGGTTCGCAACTACGAGGATGGGCAACTCAAAGAAAGAATGTTGAAGAGTCGCATCATTCTGAGCATAAAAGACAAGCGTCTGCAAAGCCAGTTAAGTCAAGGATAACCCAACTTGACCTCGAAAGGTCTTTTGGTTGTCAGCCTTCGACGCGTTCGCTCGCAAGCTCGCACAGCGTCCCACAGCGAACATGGCTGACGTGTCGCCGACGAGGACGTCAGCGACGCCATAGTCAAGCTGGGACCGAAAATGGTTCCATTCAGTCATGTATGCATTATACAGTCATGTTAGAAAACACGAATGTCATACGCGGTAATGAAGACCCGTGGCAAGCCGACAAAATTATTCTTGCGCCTTGTCCTTTCGGTCAGCGGGCAAGTGACCAACAACGCGACGCGCACTACATGCCTGTAACAATGCTATCGCTCATTAAAATACTTCGGGCCGATTTCAGCGAACAACAAAAAATATCTCTATAGCTAAATGGCTTTGCAAAACGAACGCGTGTAACGGCGGGAAGAGCATAGAGCAACGTTCGATGGACCGCGTGCAAATGGCGACTCGTCAGCAACGCAGACTATTTTCCGAGAGTACATCTTATCTGCCGAAAACACGCTCGTGGTTGCTTGCTGTGCCACATGTGGGGCAGATTAAACGCTTGCCAGGCGAGACCGCGACTTGTTCTCCGGTCCTTGCAATGGCCACGGCGTGAACGCTAAACCGCGACGCGTGGAGACATAGGCCTAACAGAAAAGGAACCACCGCACATCTACGATGGTCCTTGTTTGACAAAGAACCAGTTGGCAAGAAGCAGGCCATTGCTCTCCACAAGGTGCCAGCATAATGAAGTCGGCGGCAGGCTTACCTTTCTTCGGGGTCGCGGCCGGCAGCTCCGGGAACGAGATGGTGCCCTGTTGCCATCGTGGCCATCGTTGGGAAATGTTCGAACGAGCCCTCGTGCACGTTACCCCATGAGCGCGTGCATCGTGGCCTCGTGTCAGAGCGCGTGTGACGGACGCATGCGAGCACCGCGTTCGTAATGCGCGAGCACAGCCAACTCAGTTCCGGACACGTCGTGGTTCCGGAACGCGGCAAGAAGCAGCGCAACCAAGCGAACGGCGAGCAAATTAAATCTTGTCTTGGTCAATCCCCATCATTGGGTATGCGCCAGTTTAGAAAGAAGAATCTCACCGGTCCTGTTACAAGGTTCATCAAAATTGGCGCCTTCTCTGTAAAATGCAAGAATTATTCGAGTTTCTCGTAACAGAATTGCGTTTTATCGCACATTCAAACTGCACTCTGAGCCAACATGTGTGTGTAGGTTTTAGTTAAATCGTAGTTAAAATTTCTTTCCAACGGATTTCAATTCGATAAATTCAAGTTTTGTTCGCTAAAGTCCCTGCGCCATATGGCGAGGGCTTGCCTGCATGGGTGGGTGCTACGGATTGCTTACGGCAATTGCTTAAATGATTACTTCCGACATAAACGGCGGATTTTCTGCGACACGATACACCCTTAACGACATCGCGTTGGAACGCGATGATGTTACCAAAATGGTGGAGCTTCTGAAGTTATATACTTCTGTAATTTGGACGCATGCACGATCACCTGCATGTCGACTGACCCTTTAGAGTACGTCATTGCGTGGGACCACTACAGATTGGTAATGCGAATAATGTAGAGACAGACAACGTTAATAATGTCAAGCAAACAATTGAGAAACAGATCTGCATTGGCGACGTATTGCGTCTGTTCGGCAACTGAGGTAGTAAAATGGTAAAAGGGGGCAGAAATTAAGCAATCAGCCAACATTACAGTTTCTTCAAGTTCTGTCCTGTTTCACCTAGCTCCATGAGTGCGAGACATTGTGGGTCATATCGTAGTCTTGGAGGTCGATGGTGGAGATTTCAGCAGTGCTATCTTGGTCTGGCTCTGTAGGTTAAGTCGGTTCTCTCATCAGGTATAACCACCTCGGGTAAAACTTGTCGAGTTTGCACAGGCGTGGTTCAATCTCCCGCCATGGACGACGCATTCAATCTATAGGCGCTGAGAAAGTCCGTCTACATAGAAACGTGTTCCTAATAAATATAACTGCAGGAAGTCGTAACTCATCAGGTGTCGCAGACTACTGTGGCTTCACAATCGTATCGTGTTTTTTGGCATGCATATAAGTACCGGAAATGAATGAATCACTCGGTCAATATTTCGACATATGCTCCTGCATATGTCGCAGAAAGTTCTCTTGATGAAGTGGCAGAATCCAGAGGCGATCTTTTTCCCGACAGGCATATTTTTTGGTGATTTTCGAGGCGTCAGCTTTTGGCAAAAAATATTCTTCTAAAGTTGCGGTACTGGAGTCCCCTTCGGGCAGCTTCATCAGCCGTTTCGTTTCCGGAAATAGTATCCACTGGAAAGTTACGAAATGTCCCGTAGTCTTGGCCTTGTGGTGGATATAATTTCAAGTGCTACAGGTTGGTTGTTGCATCGCCTATGACGGTTCCATAGGCATTGTTGTTTTTCAATCCGTGGATATCACCCATCTTTTTGGCGTCTGCTGTTTGAGGATATGCGCAAGCGCCTCCTTAACCCCATATAACTCAGCTGTCGTTGATGATGTCGCTTGCTCGAGGCGAAACGAGAATCGTTGCCCTGCAGAAGGCACAAAAATTCCGCACGATGAGCGACGTTGAGCAGTTGAGCCATCCGTGAACACGTGTGCGGCGGCTCCGTATTCTTTGTGCATGTACAGGTTATCTGTAGGACGGCTGCTTGAGCCATTTTCTGTTTTTCCCTGATTCCAGGAATATATGTCAAGATTTCTAGGGGTGACAATGTCCACGGTGATATGTTACGCGGCATGATATGTGACGCCTGAGTAGGAATTGTAATACGTGTACATGTATACCTCCGACAGCACGTACAAAACTACATGAACGTCTGTCTCTAGAAATATTCCTTAAAAAATGCATCCTCTTATGCACGTGTCTGAGGTGAATGCGAAGTGTCTCCTGCGATGACAGTACTTCAAGAGGCAGGCACCCAGCTTCTGCTACAATTCCTGAGCAGGACGACCCCTTCGGAAGGCCAAGACATATTCGAAGGCAGTTGTTTCGTGCTGCATCGAGTTTTCTCCTCTTGTCGAAGACATGTGTAGGATCGGGAGGTAATACAGCAGTATCCCATCGACACACGCCTGGCCATGGCTTTCTCGCGAAGAAGTATGGAAAAATACCCGTACTGTGTGGTCGTTCCCTTCCATACGTCAAGAAGCAAAGACTCCTTGGAGTGACGATCGACTGGAATCTGGTCACCTCAGGTGAAAAGATTGAGCGAGAAAATTTCCTCGGTGTCGCACGTATTCCAGTTTCTAGCCGGATCAAAGTGGGGCAGCGACTGTCGATCAGTGGTGCTCCTCCATAAGGCTATGTGATGAGTAGGGTGCGCGTATTTGAAAGTGCGCGCCATAAAAGAAGTGCATGCGAGACGAAAACGACGTTGGCACGAGCGCTAGACAAAATAAAATACTGAAGAAAAGCAGCACCAATCCGAGAAGGCCACAAATATAGCTCGGAGCAATCAGAAGTCCACACGAAGGCACAAGAACTCCAATAGTGAAGGCCCACGATGTAGATGGGCGATAAAAAGCGCCAAGCGAACTGGCGAGGGGGAGATACCAGAGAGGGACCAGCGGAGAAGACCGGCCACGTCGGGTTACGGTCCCGAGCCACGGGGCCCGCCTGCGGCCTGCGAGACCTGGGGGCAGCGATCTGATCAAGGTCGAGTCTCCGCAACCTGCTGCCATTGCAAGAGGTCCCCGTGCCCTTGGACAGGCGCGAGCTCAGGCGTGGATGTCCGGCTGGGACGCGCCTTCAACGCCGGCGAACCGTCTTCTTCCCTGCAGCCTGGAGAGGCTGCCCAAGCTAACATCGGCCATAGTGCTTCTGGACGCCGACTGTTGCGGCGTTCCTCATCAGCTGCCACGCTTCTTGCCAACGCTTGTATCCGGACAGTGGTGAGACGAGCGCTATTATACTATTAAGAAACTCTATGGGTTTTGCCGTGCTACGTCAGATTGCCTAGGTTTGTGGTGTCTGCAATGTATGTGATGTCTCTTTCGGTGTGTGCTTGTGTTGTGTGTTTATAGTCTGTATATTAAATGTGGTGTGCTAACGGCCTCGTCCATCTTTTAGTGTCTTAAGGCGACGTTTCGGACACCTCAGAGGTAAAAGAACCTGCACGTTGGGGGGGAACGCGACGTTACCCCAACGTGAGGCTGGCAACATGGGAAACCGGATGCGTGCGACAACTTCCACTGTAATTCCTGCCGAACCGAGTTTATTTTTCGCTGGCCGATGGGGATCGGAGCGCTCCGCGACGGATTTTGTTGCTCCGTCGTGGATTCGGCACACCGCTCTTGATCCGCCAGTGGAAATCACTATGGGTTGGAAGTAGCAACTTCTGTACTCCGCTCTTGTCACTTACACGCATGCTTGCGTTTAAATGACTTTCATTTCATGTTGCGTGAAACGCAAGGTCAAGCCGATCGAGTACTACGATGTTTGACAAACGCCTACATTGTGAAAATATTTTAATGCTGAAACGCATTGCCTTCTCCTTATGATTACATGCGTGACCGTGAAAAAAGAAAGCTTTTCTTTCTTTTTTGCGCACATTAAAAATGTTTTTCAAACGAAAAACGTCTATTTTCCGTCATGCTGACAATCACATATCGCGAGACGATATCGCTGCAGCACTGCATGCACGTTCATGTTCCCCGCTTAAGTTATTCAGAAGGGCGCTATGCAAAGCGGCAGCCGAACTAAAATAAATGCGCGGAACCGGAGGGATGACGATGACATAGCGCGCTTGCGACGCAGGCGCTCACTGATTTTAGGAAAGAGCAAAGACTGCAGCGCAAAGCCAAGCAATACCAGAACTAATATTTTTATGCTTGGATAAGAACCCATGAAATCATTCAACACTGCTCCTACTCAGGGAACAAACATGCTGGAGGATATGACCTACACGCGCACGTAAAAGCGCAGTGGCTAGAAGACGGCGCAAGGGGCTATTCACGTTTGGGAGCTTCGTCCACTCGCCGCTAGGCTCCAACTGTGTTCGATCTAGGGTTCCTTAGAGTAACTGTATATGTCCCCCTTGAGCATAGTATAACTCTAAAGGCAAAATGCAGCAGCTTGAAAAAAAAAAAAACCCAATGCAGACGAGCACGCATTTAGGCTGGTTGGTTCATGATTGCAAGAAGACGAAAACAGCGCAGGACACAGGTCAAGGAAGAGCACAGACACGGGCGCTGACTAAAAACCATATGTGTTTATTACAATGAACAACAAAAACAGAATCAGCTAAGCCCGATAAACTAAAGATGTCTAATGTCACTTCCCTGTGCCGCCTGCGCCACCAAAGCCCGATTCAGCTGGCAGAACCGACCGTGCACTCGCCTCCTGATTGCATGAAATCTCACGTGCATCCGCCAGATGCGCGCTAGCTTTTCCTCGCGCCGGCAACACCTCCTCAGTCCCAGCCTGATCGTCTCTTGATAGCAAGTGTCCATGGGCAACGGCATTGCCCCATGTCGAAGCACCGCCTCCGGACAGCCCCTGGCGGCGCCGCCCGCCGCCCAGTGGCCAGACGACGATGGCATGCTGGCACTGTCGTTTGAGGTCGAGGCATTCCAGCGGCCCGTGTCGACGCCCGACTCGGCGTGCAGACGAAATGCGGGCTGCTGCGGCTGTTGTGTCCGTGGCACTGGCTGCTGTAGCCGGAGTTGCTCGAAGGCATGGGCGAAGTCTTGCGCGAACTGTTCCTCTTCGTCGTCCACGGCTGGCGCGAGCGACGTCTGCTGCGACATGTCCGGGTCCTGAGAAGCAAGCAGACTCGAAGAGCGGGTCTGCTTCCTGCAGGGTTCGGGTTGTCCAGCGGTGTTCATGTCCGAGGCCATCATTCGTTTGCGGGAGTACAGGTCGCGTGGCTCCGACGGCTGCTTCTGCTGTTGCTTCTGCGGCTGATGCCTCGTAGAGCGAGAGTGGTGGGGCAACGCAGTCTGCAGAGTCCCCGCGCCGCGCGAAGGGCGGACTGTGGATCACGTGACGACAACGTCACGGTTTCGCGAGGTAGGAGGTGTGGCCTAGTGCCGCGAGCCCGGCAAGACAAAGACCTTTTGACCAATAGGAACAAACAATCGCCGGTTGGCGGGAGAGACGCCGGTGCTTTGCAACAATAGCCCGTGGGTGCATCGACGAGGGTGCACGATGTTCGCAAAATTGAGGCGGAACGCAACGCGCTTGCAGGGCACTGCGAGAAGTAAGATCACAAAATGGACTTCTACACAGCAGCCGTCGTATTTGACAGCGAGACGAATTCTGGAAAAAGGCTCCTGCTGGAATCTCGACATCCGAGAAAACATCAACCGACCCTTGGGAACACTGCCAACCGCGTATATGCACGGCCTCCACGACGTTTGGGAAAGGAGGAACCGAACTAGGCGAACAAAAAGCGTCTTCACCACCGCGACCAAGGCAGTCACCCTCCCTCCCTGCTGAAAAGGCCGTGCTGGCCTCGAAACTTCGGGCACCTTAAAAAGGTATGGCTGGAGCCACCTTGCCTTCAAAATTCATCAACGCAGCCAGGCAGGTTTCTGTCGAAAAGTTTACCTTGTAGACCTCTCCAAACGTGCTACGTTCCGCTTGCGGGCACCCATTTGGCAAAGCTGAACGTCCATGAACTTCTTTTTTTTTTCTTTTTACTCGTGTAAGGGTATACCACGTCCGAAGATAATTTCGAATCAGATTACGAGGCCCTAACATGACTCTGGCCAACATGCGACAGATAGTGGTGTAAACTTTTCTGTTTACTTATTTATCTCGAAGATGTGAATTTGATAAGCATGTGGACCTCGCCCGTTTTCTTCGAAGGAACACTTGAGAAAGGCGTAGCGTGTGTATTATGCTATATTGGTGGTGAAAATCAATAAACACTCTCCGGACGAATCTGGTAGATGACTGCCAGAGCGCCGCACAATCCCCCTCGCGATGCGTAATTTCCGCGCTGTGAAGAACACCGAAAAATTGTGTTGCTCAATTTTGTTGTAAAATGCCGCTGCTAGAGCGAGCAAAATTATCAGTATTGAGAACAAACTTAGTGTACACATTAGTGTCGACCCGGCTATCTTTATATGCCTTATATTGTAGAAAGGGCTTTACACGGACTGGGGAACTGCCTCAGTTTTCTCTACGGTTGCAAAAAGCGACTGTTTCTTTCTTTTTTTTTTCGAGCGGGAAAGGAGAGGGGCGGAATATGAAGAGGCCAGATTCCTTGCATCCTCGACCTTTGTCGCGGAAGGAAAACGAAAAAAAAAGAAGACACTCTGCATCTCCAGTTGACCAAAGGCAGCCCAACACACAAAAATACTTCTCTCGATCTTTAAAAAAAAAAGAAACAAACAAAAGTGCAGGTGCAAGCGACCTCGCCAAAAAGCCCTCTCTGCGCGAACCCGCCTGTGAAAAACCCGGGAACTTTTGCCGCTGTGCAAAACATTCTATGCGTAAAAGCAATGAATGAGACACTCTGGGAAATGCAGCAGTGAAGGTGTTAAAAGCCTGTTTACACGATTGGCAGTTCCTCTCGGTGTGTTTGGCAGTTCCTTTCGTGCACAGATTGCTTTCTGGTTCTACGCGCGTGCACATGTTCACATTCGTCACGCCATTCATCCCGTTCAGCGTCCGTCCCCGCCTTTCCTTTCTTTCGCTTCTGCCCCTGTCTCTCTAAATAGTCCAACTGGCTTTGAGTCGGCTCACTCCCCGCAAAATTCCCGAGAAGCTTTTGTGGTGCTGGTGCACGTCGGATAGGGTGTGCAGACGTGAATGCGTTTAGAGCAGGAAAGCAATCTGTAGACCAGAGTTTTTGGCTGGGAAGCATCCTTGCAGGAAAGCCAACTTACAGATTTTTGCAAATGGTCAAATTGACCATTTGCAAAACCCCGGAGCGCGCACAGGATCGAGTAGTCTGGTGCAGTGTTGTACTGGTTCCTCTGAAACAGCAACGAAAGCTCGTTCCTTGTTACAAGCTGCTTTAATCCAAAAGGAACGCTTTGGAACGTGTCGTTGCATTAAAGGCACTTTTTATTTTCAAAAAGGAAAATTGTCGATTGATCTCCAACTTCAGATTCACATCGAACTGCGTACATTGAGCGAATTTGAACATCGCCTACAGCAGATTATATGGAGACAAGAAATATATATATAAAAAGCGCTCCTACACAAATATTTACGAGCAGCGCCGAACGTACTCCCGGCACGCCTACTGTAACTTTGACGCTAGTCTATTACTAGTGCAACACGCAAGTGATCTTCATGTGCGCAGTCAGAATACTGCGTTTCGGACGTGCAAACAAAAAATAACTCACATGCACGAATGCGTGTGCGTACCAAGCACGCATTTATCACTAAATACTAGATTAGGCTTTTTGGTGTTTTAATAGTCTAACTGGCAGTTAATGTATAAAAGAGATTTTGAGCGCAAGAAAGAAAACAAACGCACGCACCCACCCACCCATACACACAAAAGAAAAGATGCGACACAAAGGAAGGCAGGACGAACGTGCACTCACTACGAAGTAGTTTTATTTCAACAGAAACATTGAAATATAAAGCTCAGTACAGCACAGGGGCGCATGCGCAGACATCAACATGTCTTGCCGAAAGTCCTGCAATGATTACGCTCCACGAATTTGGCTGTTTTCTAAAGTGTGCACTACATAGCAACCGTCACTTTACTACCGGGATGTCATCATTGTCACTCCCCCGAAAACGTACTGACGTTTGGCTAGCACAATCTGTTTCTTTCCTTTCTATGTGAAAAGCTTCCAAATGCTCGCGCTCGCGTGCCCAGTATCTTCAACCTGCAAAGCAAAGGCACACATTCGCACTCCGCACAGTGCGCAGTTGGCTCCTGGGCGAAGAAGGAGACAGAAAAAGCTGTCCGGAACGAATGTGTTTGACATGGCCGTGGCTTCGGAGGTCCCGGGAGACGATGCCGGAGCCGTTCGCGAATTTCTTTGTCTGGCGCTTTCCGCCAGCACAACTGCAATGACACACGTGCGCAGAAATTCCAGTTGTCAAAAGTTTGTGGTCCGATGCTAAGAAGGGAGGGGGGCATTGGCCTGCACTCTGTTTCCATACAGGCAAGGACTAGCTATGGAAACGAGTTTATAGGTTTCGGTGCGCGGAGTGCCCGAACCACATTCAGGTGTGCAGGACGGGGTCGTCTGTTCGGCCGAATGGCTTCTGTAAAGAAAGGACCACCTTTTTAGGTTCGGCAACTGACTTTTTTCTCTGCACCCCGGCCGCGCCGCGGCTGAACGCAGATGTTTCCAATTAGGGCTGACGCGGTCCTCGCGGATCACGAACTGGCGAATTCCTTCCACAGGCTCGACGCCAAACGTTACAGCAAGAGGAAGCGTGCGCCCATCATTCGTGAGCGACAGCTCATGGTCTCTTGCCCGGTCGTTGATGCACTGGCTCAGTGTCAGCTCATACAATACCGCCTCCGCACAGTCCCTGTCGGGCCAGGTGTGCTCTTTACCACAGGACGCGTTCTTTCTTTCATCGCCTTCTAGACGCGCACATCGACAGCTTGCGCGGTGCTCATATGGCGATAGGCACATTGTGCCTTGTCACCACTTCCATGAGGTTTGCGCATCACATTATGGATGTACGGTAGCACCTCGGGCCTTATGGCCCTCTTCTGTCTTTACGCGCCCTTCCCATTGCAATTTACTTTCTAGCGACTCCGCAGTAGCCACCAGAAAATTTCCCGGGTAACCCGAAGACCGCAGCCGTTCCATTTGTTCGCAGAAACTCGTTGGGTCTGCGTGTTCCCTAGACTTTCGGAACGCAGATTCTAAAACAAGCGCTTTACAGTCTTCGAATGAGAACGGCAGCCAAGGTTTGCGGGAGCGTGGGTCCACAGGCTAAGCTTCAAATCTAAAAATTGCTATTGCCCTTCTGAGTGGAGATGGAGGACCTCACAGATGTCCGTCGCAGTATTAGCTCAGTGGCAAACCTGACCATAGGCGCTTAGCTCCTTCTCACCCCAACCTAAGATTTTTCTCAGCTACATGGAAGATTGTCTTTGTGTAGTGAAGACCTCTGGTCTAAATTCTGTTCAACCCGCAATACAGTTCACAAGTGAGAACAAGTGAGTGAAAACGTCCAGAAAGGATTTCCTTTCTGGACGTTTTAGTGACGAGAAGAGTCAAGCTCCTGGAATCCTCTGTTTACACAGGTTATCTGCATTATGATTCCTCGCACTCGGTCAGTCAGGGGGCCTCTGTTGTTAAATATGCACCGCGGACTCGGAAGGGAAGAGGCAAGCCCAGCTGGGGACCTCAAAAAAAAAAAATGCAAGGAAAAGAAAGAAAGAAAGAGGCGAGAGAGAGAGAGAAGCTACCGGAAAAAATTCATTCGGTACGGCACCCGTTGGGCAGAGAAAAACAAGGCTCAAGGCCCACAGGGCAGTGTTGCCACGGCTGCTGATTTATCAATAGATCTACTTATTTTTGAAATTTTCTGCTGATTCAGTGATAAGGCGTCTCAATCTACTGATTTTTTGTCTCTTTGCTGAAACAGATGCAAAATCTGGTGATTTTTTGTCACGAGTTTATTTTAGTGTGGTACCACCTGATGAACGACGAAAAGTAAAAGCCAGTTATTGACACATAAATGAAGTTTCCTGTGTTTCAAGCTTCTCAATCGTACGACTATCTGTCGCTACAGTAAATATTGCAGCAGGCGATTGTGCGCTTTGAGCAAATTTGGGAAAACGCTGAGAAGCCACTACCAAAACCAGCTAGTGTTCTTTCGCAGAGAAATCTGAGGAACAGTTTAGCCCGATGACTTCTTTAGCGTGCACCGGATCACTTTATGTGCAGACTGGAAGCTTTCGTACAAACAAACACACGCAATAGAAGCAGGGTCGTTTTGTTTCGTGGTGCCAAGGCATCCGGGACCTGGACACCTGGACCAGAGGAAGACCACTCGGGTGCGTGACGAATACGTTCACCGCGGGTTGGGTGCCCACCGAGTCCAACAAGCCAGAAAGGCTGTTTTCGGCCGGTTGACCCCAAGTCTTGCAATGGCTTTGTAATACTCCCTAGTGCTTGTTGCTTCTATGTTACATTTCACTTGCAAGCTACGACGAACGGCACGCGTTTTATTTTTTGCTCTAGTTGCGTTGTAATGATACGTTAAATGTCCATTTTAGGTCATCCTTGATTGACGTAAACCCTACAAAATTTAAACACATGCGGCGCATCGTGATTACAGTATCGTCATATTACATACGTCATTGTATGTCATATTTGTGGTGGTGTAGATATCAATCGTTCGAGTTCGACATGCGTTTGTACCCTACCATCCAAATCTTGATGCAGGCTAGTTAAACGAGACAACCGGGAGAGCACCGAGACCAAGGATCGATAGATACGGTCAACGTGACTAACTAAAATTCGACAAGATATGCTTCGGATTCTTGAAGCAATAAAAGTAACCCTGCCCACGTTCTTCTCGGTTTTCGTTTACACTTCACTGATATAGTACTGGAGTTTTACGTCCCAAAACTACCATATGGCTATGAAAGACGCCGCAGCGGAGGGCTCCGGAAATTTTGGCCACCTGGAGTTCTTAACGTGCTCTGAGATCGCACTGCATAGGGGCCTCAACATTTCGCCTCCATTCAAATGCAGCCGCCGCAGCCGGGATTCGATATACCGCGATGTTCAGATCAGCAGCCGAATGCCATTCAGTATGCTCTTGTGCAACGTTGCTCGATCACGTAGGAATACAACGAACGACGCTTATATGACAGCTCGGCAAAGCAGACGTCTGCGCTTTGGACTAATGTGAGCCAGAACGTTACATCACATCATGGGCTAAGATTCAGTCGCCGTGGTGCTGTCGGCGTTCCTGGTTAGCATGCGATGATCACACTCATGAGCGGTGATACTCAAGACCTTTAATCCTTAATCCTAGTCGTCAGAGTCGGCTGAATGCCAAACAATTTGACAAAGGCAATTTCATCGCTGGCTGCTTCGCGCGACACCGGTTCCCACAATGTGTGGAATCTGCAGATTTTTTTTTTTTACAGCGTACAAGGAAGCACTATAGTTTCTGCAAATGTAAGCAACGGCCTTCTCATTTTCATCACAACCTACAAAAATTTTCCCAGACACTAGGCAATCCGTTTAAACTCTTTATTGAACAAATGTATGCAGTGTACGGAAAGGAAGACTCGTACAGAGATTACAGCAGCAAGCATAGCCTTCGATTATCTGGATTAACGTAACAAGGATGTTCTTATACCTGCGCAACCTTAGATGTGAGCGATATTGCCGGTGCTTCCGTGGTCTCTAGAATGTGCGGTCAAATGCTAAAGTTTAGGGAATTACGCGAGCGCATCCTAAACAGATGGATGGATGGATGGATGGATATTAGGAGCGTCCCCTTTATAACGGGGCGGTAGCCGGGCCACCAAGCTCTAGCTTTATTTCTGTTTCCTCTACAAAAATTCTTTTCCCGAATCACACATATTTTCACAACTAATTTTTCTCCTCGTCTATTTATTTTACCCATTATCGTTCCTCTGTGATGAAACAATCTTACCCGAACTACCTTGCGCTTTTGTTTGCTCCATACTTTTGCGCCACCAATGCTCTAAGCGCCTTTTACTTATCTCTATCGCCGGCATGTTCAGCTTTCCCCTGTTACTCCTGAAACCCATGGCCTCCTGTAGGGTAGTGTCCACAGCTACACCTGGGTGGACATGGATGGATGGATATTAGGAGCGTCCCCTTTATAACGGGGCGGTGGCCGGGCCACCAAGCTCAAGCTTTATTTCTTTTTCGTTTACAACCATTTCTTTCCCGAATCACACATATTTTCACAACTAATTTTTTCCTCGTCTATTTATTTTATCTATTATTGTTCTGCTGTGATGTAACAATCGTACCCGAACTACCTTGCGCTTTTGTTTGCTGCATACTTTTGCGCCACCAATTCTCACATCTTAGCTTGGTTGTGCGCCATCTATCGTCGATGGCAAAGCTAGGCCGTAAATGTGCTTTATTATTCGCTGCTTTATTAATTACCTGCCGCAATGCAGAGGATCTTTTCATCGCTGTTTCCACGTAAAACGTTCATCTGCAGTAAGCTTGTCACCCTCCTACATAGCCAGAAGTACCATGGTGTCCCTCAAGCGTTGTGCCGAAGGCTTGCAGGGAAACACGCGCGACTGATGCCACTTAAATTTATATACTGCTCTCGAGACAGAACCTTGAACCCATAGCTTCTGAAGGGTGCGTCACGTTAAAAAAAAAAAAAAAAGCCAGAGCCAACGTGCAGCGGGAATCAAAGAAATGGGAAGCACGCATCAGGAACGTAAAATGCATGTTTATTGTTGCCTTGCTATAGCGATTTTGGTACATATGAAGTAAACGGCCCTCAAGAGCACCAAGACTGTGGCATGTAAACCATGCCGCTCATGACACATTTTATGATTCTAACGTCATTTACGTTCGTCATGCAGTCGTGTGTGCCATAGCAGTTTTGGTCGACGTCCCATTAACGAAACGCGTGGCAGGTAAATCATGCCGCTCATGACATGCATGTCACGATTTTCATGTTCTTAGAACGTGTCACCCATGGTCGTCATACATTGTTGTCTCGCCATACTAATTTTTTGAGGTAGCAAGTTAACGAGACCGTGGCACGTAAATCATACCGCTTATGACATGCATGTCATGACTTTCACGTTATGACCTGTCATTTATGTTCGCCATGCAGTGATGTTGTTGCATACCAACTTAGAAGAGGTAGGAAATGTGAGTGCCCAGTAAAGAAATGGAGAGCGTTTTGGGCGTAGCGCCGTCAAAGTCGATGCCGCCGAAATTCGAAGAGATTCTTGGCAACTCGCTCGCCGTGTTACGTAAACTTCCGCGGACCACAGTGCCGCGAAAGTTTACAACCGGCTTAAGCATAGCTATCGGAAACGTATGGGGCGGGTTCGCCTGTGTCCCGGCGCTGAGCGTATAACAAGATAATGGGCTCTACACTACAGAGGCCCATTGTCACACGAAAAGCAAAAAAAAAAAAAAAAAATGCCAAGTAAGAATTTCAGAGCGTGCACACAACACATGCACAGCGTCCTTTTGAATCAAGTCCGCGGGTACGCCTAGGCCGTGTCCTGCTTGTTGTGCATCGTCGCCTCTTCTCGAAGCCAGCGGACCTGCTCGAGCAGAAAGCGCGCCGCGACTTTCAAGAAGGCGTTCTCCGCCTTCAGCGCCTTCACCTCGGTCGTGAACGCGTGTACTTTGGCCTCGATACACGTGATGCAATTTTGTATTCGACGGCGGCACGGCAGGACTCGATTACTCGAACCATTTGCTTCCGACTTAATCCTCTCTCCGACTGGCATGTCTATTGGCGTCAGGGGTAGCACGACGCCCCGTAGAGGCACCGTCTTCAGCTCGTCTTCTCTCGCTCCGCCCGTCACCGAGCTCCCGGACAATGAAGGTTGGGTGCCAAGGTCGTGTGAGGTCGAGGCCTCCGAGGCCGACGCGGCCTCCTCGTGAAGCCCAAGCTGCCGTGGAGTCTGCTGTCGACGCTCGTGGAGCTCGGCGAATGCGTCCACGGTGCCGGGCAGAGGTCGTGACGACAGCGCCGCGCACAGCTGGCAGATCTGATCTTGTAGCAGGTTCGTCTTGATGATCATCCGCTCGTTATGTTTCCTGAGCTCACGCAATTTCGTTTGTAACCCCATCATGCGCTCTAGTTGTTCCACGCGGTAATCGGTTGGCCCGTATAGGTAGGTCGGCCTCCTGCAGCCCAGCTTGCTCCTACCTTGTTCGCGCGGATCCTTGGGCGATGGCATGGCTCCCTGTCGCAGAACAGTCTGCGGATAGTCCTTCACGGCGCCGCCCGCCATCGAGTGGCCAGACGACGATGGCATAGCGGCACTGTCCTTTGTGGTCGATGCATTCCGTGGACGCATGTTGACGCCATACTTGGCGTGCTGACGAAACGCGGGCTGCTGCGGCTGTTTTGCCCGTGGCATTGGCTGCTGCAGGTGGAGTTGCTCGAAGGCATCGACGACGTCTCGCGCACACTGCTCCTGTTCATCGTCCACGGCGGGCGTCAGCGCCGGTGCGATCGGCAGTCTTGCAACAGGGGCGGCAAACGGCTCCTGCGCTTGCGACGTCGGCTGCAAGGTATCCAGGTCCGAAGAAGTAAGCAGGCTTGAACCGCGGGTCTGCGTCCTGCTGAATTTGGGTCGTCCGGCGCTGTTCAAGTCCGAGGCCACGATCCGTTTCCGACAGCACGAATCGTCTGGCTCCGGCGGCTGCTGCTGCTCCTGCCGTGGCTGATGCATCGTGGTCGGTGGCCGGCGCTGTGGAAAGTCGTACGCAGTGTGATCGGTCAGCAGAACCCGTCTCGCTTCAGCGACGCGATTCTTCGAATGCGATTCCTCGCGCGGCCTCTGTCCTTAAGGCCGTGCCTGTTTTTCTCGAAATAGTAGAAATGAGAGTAAAGGCGAGAAATGCTTTATCTTGTAGATCGCGCTGGTCAGAGTGAAGCCGGCACGACCAAAGCCCCCTAGTAAACTGAATGCGCGGGTATTTTCTGTATTTTGCAGCTGTCCTTCTCTCCTGCGCTTTCCCCCAACGCCAGGCACCGTCACTCCCTCTCACGCGCCTCTTTTCGCGGTGTCACGCAGTGTTATCACTGCGAGGGAGTCACAAAGTCGCCACGTGGCTGTATACTACAAAGGCGCGCGTGCTCAGGAATGCTTCTCCCTCCTCCAATGAGGACGTGGGAGAGGGGGGCATTCCTAGTTTGCATGGCCACAGCTGATATGCGCGCGCCTCTCTAGTAGGCTGTGCCTAGTACATTGTATTATAGTGCCTCTCTAGGCACTAAAAGTCTAAAACTGTATGTAAACCAACGCGCCGAGCGCGGACTCCCACGTGACGCCCGTAAGCCAATAGCGACGCAGCGTCCGCGTAGGAAAGGGAGTGACACGGGGGAATGTCGGAAAGCGAGTGACGCTCCTACCCCACGGCTCAGCATCCGTGGGGAGTGAAAGAGACAGAAAGCAAAAGAATGACGTAGTGGAATAAAATCTTCTTGCAGGCTAGGTCGCAAGGAAGACGGGAAAGAGCGCAGGTGAAGGGAGCCCGAGGCCCTGGTTGTGTGCTCACCTTTCTCATCAGGCAGTCGTGTCCTGTGAGGACATATGTGTCATTCCTCAAGTACACCAGGCTTGACCTCTCATATTAGCGAGGCGCATTCACATTACGAAAGTATTTTACATGCTAGCATATGAGACGCGTGGGTATGTATATATATATATATACTATCAGAAAGACACAGCGACAAACAGGATTTATTCTGACGAGATTCTGACGATTTCATAGGATTTATTCTGACGAGATATTAAAAAGGCTGGCCTCCAGCCGAAACTCAGAATAAATCCTATGTTTGCTGTCACTGTGTCTTTCTGATAGTATATATATCCCAATAGCCAGGGAGAACTTTCTTTCATATATATATATATATATATATATATATATATATATATATATATATATATATATATATATATATATATATATATATATATATATTCACGAGCGCTGGGCTTCTCCACTGGTTTCGCTGGTGCAGGAGTTTCCTTCATAAACTCTGGCATCGCCGATCTGAGGCATGCGAAGCTTTAAGCGTTGCGATTTTTGAATGAAGTGAATCAAACCACGTGCAGCGAACATGGCTTGCGCTGGAGGCAAATGCATGATGATGGTCCCTGTCGGGCCAGGTGTGCTCTTTACCACAGGACGCGTTCTTTTCTTTCATCGCCTTCTGAACGTTCACATCGACAGCTTGCGCGGCGCTCATATGGCGAATAGGCACATTGTGCCTTGTCACCACTTCCATGAGGTTTGCGCATCACATTGTGGATGTGCGGTCGCACCTCAGGCCTTATGGCCCTCTTCTGTCTTTCCGCGCCCTTCCCCTTGCCATTTACTTTCTAGCGACTCCGCAGTAGCCACCAGAAAAGTTATGGGCTAACCTGAAGACCGCAGCCGTTCCATTTGCTCCCAGAAATTCGGTGGAGCTGCCTGTTCGCAAGACTTTCGCAACGCAGATTCTAAAACAAGCGCTTTACAGTCTTCGAACGAGCCGAATTAAACGACAGCGAGGGTTTGCGGGACCGTGGGTCCACAGGCTAAGATTCAAATCTAAAAATTGCTATTGCCCTTCTGAGTGGAGACAGAGGACCTCCATGTCCGTCACAGTATGGTCCCTAGAATAGTTCAGTTGCAAACCTGACCATAGACGCTTTGCTCCTTCCTAAGATTTTGCTCAGCTACATGGATGATTGTTCTTGTGTAGTGAAGACCTCTGGTCTAAATTCTGTTCAACCGGCAATACAGTTCACAAGTGCGAACGAGGCTGCACCATTTCTTTCTGGACGTTTTAGTGACGAGAAGAGTCAAGCTCCTGGAATTCTCTGTTTACACAGGTTATCTGCATTATGATTCCTCGCACCCCGTCAGTCAGGGGGCCTCTGTTGTTAAATATGCACCGCGGACTCGGAAGGGAAGAGGCAAGCCCAGCTGGGGACCTCAAAAAAAAATGCAAGGAAAAGAAAGAAAGAAAGAGGCGAGAGAGAGAGAGAAGCTACCGGAAAAAATTCATTCGGTACGGCACCCGTTGGGCAGAGAAACACAAGGCTCAAGGCCCACAGGGCAGTGTTGCCACAGCTGCTGATTTATCAGAAGATCTACTTATTTTTGAAATTTTCTGCTGATTCAGTGATAAGGCGTCTCAATCTACTGATTTTTTGTCTCTTTGCTGAAACAGATGCAAAATCTGGTGATTTTTTGTCACGAGTTTATTTTAGTGTGGTACCACCTGATGAACGACGAAAAGTAAAGGCCAGTTATTGACACATAAATGAAGTTTCCTGTGTTTCAAGCTTCTCAATCGTACGACCGTCTGTCGCTACAGTAAATATTGCAGCAGGCGATTGTGCGCTTTGAGCAAATTTGGGAAAACGCTGAGAAGCCACTACCAATGCCAGCTAGTGCTCTTTCGCAAAGAAATCTGAGGAACAGTTTAGCCCGATGATTTCTTTAGCGTGCACCGCATCACTTTACGTGCAGACTGGAAGTGTTCGTAGACACAAACACACGAAATAGAAGCAGGGTCGTTTTATTTCGTGGTACAAAGGCATCGGGGCTACACCTGGACCAGAGGAAGACCACTGGGGTGCGTGACGAATACGTTCACCGCGGGTTGGGTGCCCGCCGAGTCCAACGAGCAAATAAGGCTGCTTTCGGCCGGTTGACCGCAAGTCTTGCAATGGCTTTGTAATACTCCCTAGTGCTTGTTGCTTCTATGTTACATTTCACTTGCAAGCTACGACGAACGGCACGCGTTTTATTTTTTGTTTTAGTTGCGTTGTAATAATACGTTAAATGTCTATTTTAGATGATCCTTGATTGACATAAACTCTATAAAATTCAAACACCTGCGGCGCATCGTGATTACAGTATCGTCACGTTTCATTGTATGTCATATTTGTGGTGGTGTACGTGTCAATCATTCGAGTTCGTCATGCATTTGTGCCCTACCATCCAAATCTTGATGTAGGCTAGGTAAACGAGACAACCAACCGGGAGAGCACCGAGACGAACTTAGGATTGATAGACATGGTCAACGTGACTAAATAAATTCGCCAAGATATGCTTCGGATTCCTGAAGCAATAAAAGTAAGCCTGCCTACGTTTTTCTCGGCTTTCGTTTAGACTTCACTGATCGGGTTCTGGGGTTTTACGTCTCAAAGCCATGATATGGCCATGAAAGACGCCGCAGCGGAGGGCTCCGGAAATTTCGACCACCTGGAGTTCTTGGCGTCCTCTGCGCCTCCATCGAAATGCAGCCGCCGCAGCCGGGTTTCGATCCCGCAACGTTCAGATCAGCAGCCGACTGCTATTCGGAATGCTTTTGTGCAACGTTGCTCGATCACGTAGGAATACAACGAACGACGCTTATGATAGCTCGGCAAAGCAGACGTCTGCGCTTTGGACTAATGTGAGCCAGAACGTTACATCTTATCGTGGGCTAAGATTCAGTCGCCGTGGGGCTGTCGACGTTCCTGGTTCGCAAGCAATGATCATACCCAAGAGCGGTGATACTCAAGGCCTTTGCAAAATGCCTTAATCCTACTCGTCAGAGTCGGCTGCCAAACAATTTGTCATAGGCAATTTCCTCGCTGGCTGCTTCACACGACACCGGTTCCCACAATGCGTGGAATCTGCAGAAATTTTCTTTTTTTTACAGCGTACAAACAAGCATTACACAGCAACGGCCTTCTCATTTTCACCACAACCTACAAAAGTTTTCCCAACACTAAGCAGTCCGTTTAAACTCTTCATTGAACGAATGTATGCACTGTATATAGAAACGAAGACTCGCACACAGGTTACCGCAGCAAGCATAGCCTTCGATTATCTGGATTAACGTAACAAGGATGTTCTTATACCTGGGCAACCTTACATGTGAGCGTTATTGCCGGTGCTTCCGTAGTCTCTAGAATGTGCAGTCAAATGCTATAAAGTTTAGGGAATTACGCGAGCACATGCTAAACAGTTTAGTTTGGTTGTGCGCCATCTATAGTCGATGGCAAAGCTAGGCCGTAAATGTGCTTTATTAATTACCTGCCGCAGCGCAGAGGATCGTTTCATCGCTGTTTCCACGTAAAACGTTCATCTGCAGTAAGCTTGTCACCCTCCTACATAGCCAGAAGTACCATGGTGTCCCTCAAGCGTTGTACCGAAGGCTTGCAGGGAAACACACGCGACTGATGCCACTTAAATTTATATGCTGCTCTCGGGACAGAACCACGCACCTATAGCTTCTGAAGGGTGTGTCACGTTAAAAAAAAATGCCAGATCCAACGTGCAGCGGGAATCAAGGAAATGCGAAGCACGCATCAGGAACGTAAAATGCATTTTTATTGTTGCCTTGCTATACCGATTTTGCTACACATGAAGGGCGGCCGCAAGAGCGCCAACACTGTGACATGTAAAGCATGCCGCTCATTACACACATTTTATGATTCTAACGTCATTTACGTTCGTCATGCAGTCGTGTTGCTGCATAGCAATCTTGGTACACATCCCATTAACGAAACGCGTGGCATGTAAATCATGTCGCTCATGGTATGCATGTCATGATTCTCATGTTCTTAGAACGTGTCACCCATGGTCGTCATACACTGTTGTCTCAACATACCAATTTTGTGAGGTAGCAAGTTAACGAGACCGTGGCACGTAAATCATGCCGCTTATGACATGCATGTCATGACTTTCACGTTATGACCTGTCATTTATGTTCGCCATGCAGTCATGTTGTTGCATACCAATTTAGAAGAGGTAGAAAATGTGAGTGCCCAGTAAGGAAATCGACAGCGCCTTGGTCGTAGCGCCGTCAAAGACGACGCCGCCGAAATGCGAAGAGATTCTTGGCAACTCGCTCGCTGTGTTACGTGAACTTTCGCGGACCACTGTGTCGCGAGAGTTTACAACCGGCTTAAGCATAGCTTTCGGAAACGCATGGGGCGGGTTCGCCTGCATCCCGGCGCTGAGCGTATAACAAGATTACGGGCTACACTACGGAACCCCATTGTCACAGGAAATGGGAAAAAAAAATATACACAGTTAGCGTGTCAGAGCATGCACACAACACGTGCACAGCGTCGTTTTGAACCAAGTCTGCTTAGGCCGTGTACTGCTCGGTGTGCATCGCCGCGTCTCTTCGGAGCCGCCGGACATACTCGAGGAGAAAGCGAGCCGCGTCTTCCAAGTAGGCGTTCTCCTCCTTCAGCGCCTTCACCTCGGTCGTGAGCGCGTGTACTTTGGTCTCGATGCACGTGATGCAACTTTGCATTCGACGGCGGCATGACAGGATTCGATTACTCGGACCATTTGCTTCTGACTTAATCGTCTCTACGACGCGAATGTCTATGGGCGTCAGAGGTGGCACGGCGCTCCGTAGAGGCACCGTCCGCAGCTCGTCTCCTCTCGCGCCGCTCGTCACCGAGCTCTTGGACAACGAAGGATGGGTGACAAGGTCGTTTGAGATCGAAGCCTCCGAGGCCGACGCGGCCTGCTTGAGAAGCCTAAGCTGCCAAGGAGTGTGCTGTCGACGCTCGTGGAGCTCGGCGAATGCGTCCACGGTGCCGGGCAGAGGTACCAGCAGCGCCGCGCACTGCCGGCAGGTCTGATATCGTAGCAGGATCATCTTGAGTCTCATCTTCTCGTTATGCTTCCTGAGCGCACGCAATTTCGTTTGCAACGCCGACATGCGCTCTAGTTGTTCCCCGCGGTAATCGGATGGCCCGTATAGGTAGATCGGCCTCCTCCGGTCCAGCCTGCTCCTACCTTGCTCACGCGGGTCCTTGGACGATGGCATGGCGCCCTGTCGCAGAACAGGCTGCGGATAGTCCTTCGTGGCGCCGCCCGCCACCGAGTGGCCAGACGACGACGGCATGGTGGTACTGTCGTGTGAGGTCGATGCATTCCTGCGACGCATGTCGACGCCATACTTGGCGTGATGACGAAACGCGGGCTGCTGCGGCTGTTTTGCCCGTGTCACTGGCTGCTGCAGGTGGAGTTGCTCGAAGGCATCGACGACGTCTCGCGCACACTGCTCCTGTTCATCGTCTACGGTGGGCGTCAGCGCCGGTGCGATCGGCAGTCTTGCAACAGGGGCGACAAACGGCTCCTGCGCTTGCGACGTCGGCTGAAAGGTGTCCAGGTCCGAAGAAGTAAGCAGGCTTGAACCGTGGGTCTGCGTCCTGCTGAGTTTGGGTCGTCCGGCGCTGTTTAAAACCGAGGCCACAATCCGTTTGCGGCAGCACGAATCGTCTGGCTCCGGCGGCTGCTCCTGCCGTGGCTGATGCATCGTGGTCGGTGGCCGGCGCTGTGGAAAGTCGTACGCAGTGTGATCGGTCAGCAGAGCCCGTCTCGCTTCAGCGACGTGATTCCTCGAATGTCATGCCTCGCGGGACCTCTGTCCTTAAGGCCGTGCCTGTTTTTCTCGAAATAGTAGAAATGAGAGGAAAGGCGAGAACTGCTTTACCTCTTAGTTCGCGCTGGTCAAAGTGAAGCCCGGCACGACCAAAGCCCCCTAGTAAACTGAATGCGCGGGTATTTTCTGTATTTTTGCAGCTGTCCTTCTCTCCTGCGCTTTCCTCCAACGCCAGGCACCGTCACTCCCTCTCACGCGCCTCTTTTCGCGGTGTCACGCAGTGTTACCACTGCGAGGGGGTAACGAAGGCGCCACGTGGCTGTATACTACAAACGCGCGTGCTCGGGAATGCTTCTCCCTCCCCCAATGAGGACGTGGGAGAGGAGGAGCATTCCTAGTTTGCACGGCCACAGCTGAAATGCCCGCGCCTAGTAGGCTGTATGTATGTATTAGAGTGCCTTTCTAGGCACTAAAACTATGGGTCTGTTCGATTCACCTGCACCCCTCTGAACCGGTTCACAGCGGTGCACGAGCAGTTTTGAAATTGTGCAGCTGCAATTCAGTAGGTGCAGGCGCGGCGTGACACAAGAAACGAAGGGAGAAGTGCGGACATGGTGCAGGCCACGCTTTTGTGCGCGGTTGAGAGGCGCGAACGGCACGTACATACATGGCCAATCTGCGAAGGCGAGGGAGTTCAAACGGTGCCTACGTCACAATGGCGCGTCGTCTGCTGCCCTCACCCTCACGCCTGCACCAAGCCGGCACCTTCAACGGAGCGGGTGCAGGAAAATCGTGAACCAGCGCTGCACCTTTCCTGCACCTTTTGAAACGAACGACGTGGTTCCGAGGGTGCCATCCCTGCACCTCTGAAACGAATGACAAGGTGCGGCACCTCGTGAACTGGTCCGAGGGGTGCAGGTGAATCGAACAGGTGAATCGAAGCAAGGAAGACGGGAAAGAGCGCACGTGAAGGGAGCCGAGGCCCAGGTTGTGTGCTCACCTTTCTCATCAGGCAGTCGTGTCCTGTGAGGGCACGGCATTCTTGCGGCGTCATTCCTCAAGTACACCAGGCTTGACCTCTCATTATTAGCGAGGCGCATCACATTACGAAAGTATTTTACATGCTAGCATATGAGATGCGTGTGTATATATATTCACGACCACTGGGCTTCTCCACTGGTTTCGCTGGTGCAGGAGTTTCCTTCATAAACTCTGGCATCGCCGGTCTGAGGCCTGCGAAGCTTTAAGCGTTGCGATTTTTGAATGAAATGAATCAAACCAGGTGCAGCGAACATGGCTTCCACTGGAGGCAAATGCATGATGACGGTTTCTGACACACTTGTCGCAATGTAAAGGCAGTCATTGCTGACAACACAGCTATCATATAGGAACGGCGGTAAGACAGACTGACTATTTGAAATACTGAAGCACTAAAACCTGTACAAGTTCGTTCAAATGCACCTACTTTTAAAAGATAAGATTAAACTGTCAAAACACTTTCCTCGCACAAATTTTTTATTTGTGGGTCGCGTAAACAGATGGCTGAGGATATTTTTGGGGGATGTCAAACCACCCATACCCGCTAATTTAGTATTTTAATCGTTCAATAAAATCATAACATCGCGGCCAAAGGTGTCGAAGCTGTCGCTGCCTGGTGGAGACGGCAGTGTTACCAATGTGAGCAACCCCGTCCCGCCCCACTCCTTTCCTGCTTGAAAAAAAGAAAAAGAAATGGTTGCTTTTTTCCGCGAAAGCCTTTTAACATGTGCGCTGCTGCCTTTCGCAGAATGTCTCATTCATGGCTTTTACGCATGGAATGCAGACGCGACTGTGCCTTTGGTTTCGGTCTCCAGCAGAAGTTCCCGTATTTTTCTCGCTTCACAGGCGGGATCACGCAGAGAGGGTTTTTTGGCGAGGTAGCTTGTACATGCACTTTTCTTGTTTTGTTTGTTTGTTTTTAAAGATGAAAAGAAGTATTTTTGCGTTTTCGGCGGCCTCGAGTCAACTGCAGGTGCAGTGTTTTTTTTTTCTGTTTTCCTTCCGCGACAAAGGCCGCCCCTCTCCTTTCCCTCCCGAAAAAAAAACAAAAACAAAAGGAAACAGTCGCTTTTGCAACCGTAGAGAAAACCAGGGCAGTTCCGGCAGTCCGTGTAAACACCTTTTTAAAATATGAAACATACAAAGATAGCCTAGTCTACACTAATATATATGCAAAGTTTGTTCTCAATGCCGATAATTTTGCTCGTTCTAGCAGCAACATTTTCCAACAAAATTTAGCGGCGAAAATTTTGCGGTGAACTTCAGAGCATCGCGACGAGGATTGTGCAGCCTGCAAAAGAGAACGACGCTCTGGCAAGCATCTACCAGATTCGTTCGGAGAGATTGTTTATTGCTTTTCACCATCAATATAGCATAATACACACGCTACGCTTTTCTCGAGTGTTCCTTCGAAGAAAACGGGCGAGGTCCACATGCTTATCAAATTCACCTCTTTGAGATAAATAAGTAAACAGAAAAGTTAACACCACTATCAGTCGCATGTTGGCCAGAGTCATGTTAGGGCCTCGTAATCTGATTGGAAATTATCTTCGGACGTGGTGTACCCTTACACGAGTAAAAGAAAAAAAAAGAAGTTCATGGATGTTCAGCTTTGCCCATGGTGGCTTTGCCAAAGGGGTGCCCGCAAGCGGAACGTAGCACGTTTGGAGCGGTCTACAAGGTAAACTTTTGGACAGAAACCTGCCTGGCTGTGTTGATGAATTTTGAAGGCAAGGTGGCTCCAGCCATACCTTTTTAAGGTGCCCGAAATTTCGAGGCCTGCACGGCCTTTTCAGCAGGGAGGGAGGGTGACTGCCTTGGTCGCGGTGGTGAAGACGCTTTTTGTTCGCCTAGTTCGGTTCCTCCTTTCCCAAACGTCGTGGAGGCCGTGCATATACGCGGTTGGCATTGTTCCCAAGGGCCGGTTGATGTTTTCTCGGATGTCGAGATTCCAGCAGGAGCCTTTTTCCAGAATTCGTCTCGCTGTCAAATACGACGGCTCCTGTGTAGAAGTCCATTTTGTGATCTTACTTCTCGCAGTGCCCTGCAAGCGCGTTGCGTTCCGCCTCAATTTTGCGAACATCGTGCACCCTCGTCGATGCACCCACGGGCTATTGTTGCAAAGCACCGGCGTCTCTCCCGCCAACCGGCGATTGTTTGTTCCTATTGGTCAAAAGGTCTTTGTCTTGCCGGGCTCGCGGCACTAGGCCACACCTCCTACCTCGCGAAACCGTGACGTTGTTGTCACGTGATCCACAGTCCGCCCTTCCCGCGGCGCGGGGACTCTGCAGACTGCGTTGCCCCACCACTCTCGCTCTACGAGGCATCAGCCGCAGAAGCAACAGCAGAAGCAGCCGTCGGAGCCACGCGACCTGTACTCCCGCAAACGAATGATGGCCTCGGACATGAACACCGCTGGACGACCCGAATCCTGCAGGAAGCAGACCCGCTCTACCAGTCTGCTTGCTTCTCAGGACCCGGACACGTTGCAGCAGACGTCGCTCTCGCCAGCCGTGGACGACGAAGAGGAAGAGTTTGCGCAAGACTTCGCCCATGCCTTCGAGCAACTCCGGCTACAGCAGCCAGTGCCACGGACACAACAGCCGCTGCAGCCCGCGTTTCGTCTGCACGCCGAGTCGGGCGTCGACACGGGCCGCTGGAATGCCTCGACCTCAAACGACAGTGCCAGCATGCCATCGTCGTCTGGCCACTGGGCGGCGGGCGGCGCCGCCAGGGGCTGTCCGCACGCGGTGCTTCGACACGGTGATATGCCGTTACCCATGGACACTTGCGCTCACGAGACGATCAGGCTTGGACTGAGGAGGTGTTGCCGGCGCGAGCAAAAGCTAGCGCGCACCTGGCGGCTGCACATGAGGCTTCACACAATCAGGAGACGATTGCTCTTTCGGATCTGCCGGCTGGAGCGGGCTCTGCTGGCGCAGGCGACACAGAGCTAGTGTTAAGTGTTGTGGGAACGTTGTAGGCCAAGGTTTGATATTTATACGTAGTGCGGAAACGTAGTACGAACCAAATGTCTGTATTTCTTGTGGGAACTGTAACTATGCGATGCTGTAGGCATGATAGTGACCTAACGAGGTTGGAGAGCTCCTTATTTGAGAAATAAAGTGTGTGCAATAGGCGAAATGTATAGAGGTTGTCTGCTCGTATTATCTCCACGCGTTGTTTCGAATGGGTCAATATTTCCAATTTGGCGTACTATCTTCTTTTGCAGAGTAATGATTTTATTTATGCTTGCTTTGCTTGTCGTTGCCCAAACAAGGGTGCAATACATTAAATGGGAATTGAACAGTGCGTAGTATATCTGGAGTTTGACCTTGGACGGTAAAATGTTGCGACAACGAGATAACACACCTGTAACCGAGGAAAGCTTCTTACAAATAAGATTTACGCTGGTAATGTCACTGCTTGCCGCGCGGGACGCAGCGTATAGTAATGGCACGGCCGCTCGATTAGCAACGCACGAGGTGCGGCCTGCTACGTCGCGTGGCGGACAAAAGCGCAGCTGTGAGAGGAAAGTTGACAGTTTTCGCCGCTTTTTCGTAGGGGGCGCCACTGCTACGGGACAAATCTCCCGGCTCTCGCCGCGCGGGCCTCTCCGCGAACCAGTACGGGACGAGTTTGCTGTTGTGTGTCGATGAAATACTGCCTGTGACTGCAACGTGTCGAGGTGCTTCTCGTATTGTGCCATTGCATCCTATAATTTTGGTTGTGCGCGGCATTATGCCGAGCAACCGTTGCGCGCCGCTGTGTGGCACACACGCAAGGAAGGACCCTCAGATACGGTACCACGAGTTCCCGTGCGACGTAGATCGCCGTAAAGTATGACCAGAGTCCTTCAATGCTTTTCTGGTCACGAAACTGCGGCCTCAGCTTGCTGCGAATGTTAAAGAATCCATTGTGCACGTCCCCAATTTTGCGAAAGCTGACGATACGAGCATTATAGATTATTTATCGTTTCACCTAGACAGTCTGAGTTCTGACGATGACGTCAATGCGTTGTGGGCAAGATTCAAAACCATTATCTTGCACTGTGTGAACTCATTCATACCACTACGAAAAAAGAGAAGAAATAAGCGTAATCCTTGGGTAACGCGAGAGATTATTCGTCTGAAGCGAAAAATAGGAAGGCAAAGGAAAGCGAAAAATCGTGAAAATATAACTGACCCATCCGCACAGCTGCGAATGAAGCTTGGGCAAGCAAAAAAGAAATATTACGAGGAAACACTTACGGATTTCATGGTGTCTTCCCCGCAAATGTTTTGGCGTCACTTGTCACAAGCCGCTCAAAGTCAATACAGCATTGTTGTTAACGACGAAACCATGACCGACTGTTCGAAAATTGCCTCCTACCATAAGTTCTTCCAGTCTGTCTTTTCAAATGTTTCTAGCTGTACTACTCCTGCTACACTTACGTCATTTTCACACGTGTCAGATATGCCAGAAGTACGAATCAGCTATGAAGGGATACTGTCGCTACTTTTAAACATTAAAGAACAAAAATCTGTCGGTCAAGATGGAATTCCAAATGCATTTTTGCGAAGATACGCTGAATGGGTTGCTCGGTACTTACAAATAATCTTCAATGCATCCTTGCAACAAAAACAGGTCCCAGACGACTGGCTTGTTGCAAAAGTTATCCCGATACACAAAACCGGAGACAAGCAGAATATTGCAAATTATCGACCAATTTCTTTAACCTGCGTCTGCTGCAAACTCCTTGAGCACATAATATCGAAATCAATATATAAGTATCTAGAAAACACGAAAGCACTACATTCCAACCAACATGGCTTCCGGCAAAAACTGTCAACTGTAACGCAGCTTGTTGAAACCATTCACGACTTCTCAAAAGCAATAGATATGCGGCGTGACAGTCTATGGACATTGCGAATACCTCCAGGGTGAACTTGAAATTTGCGCCAACTTCCGGCGCGACGTAGAAGTTGCAGTCAAAGCATAAATTACTCGCGCTTCAAAAAATGCATTGCGTTATATTGCAAATGCTGGGTATAATGCGCATACTTTGCCTCTATTCAATAAATTTAGAGTGTTAAGATTTGACAAAACGTATGAATATTGTTTATTATCGTCTTTAAAAGATGAAATTAAGAAAGGAAATAACAATCTTAGCTCCATAGCATGCTTAGAGCGCTGCACCTCGTCTCGACCTACTAGAAAGAGCGATTATTGGAAAGTCCCTCGATACAGAACAAACTATGGTATCCAAATGTTAAACATTCACTCCCACACACACTCAACAAATTCGATGTTTCATTAGAACGACTGCTCCTTCTTTCGCGACAAGATACGCTGCAGCCTTTATTTACTAACATGGTGCAACAAAAGAAATTTTCGTATTCGTTTCTTTGTGCTATCTTTTTGTATTTCTTCTAGAGGTGAAATGCTATCTGCATTTTCTTTTTGTATGTATATCATTTCTTATTGTGCCAATGTAACTACACGTCTGCGTCTGTTTACTTGTTTTAGATGACTTGACAAACGCTGTCACCTTTGCTGCGATGTATTGCTGGGATGTGGAGCTAGTCAAGCTGCGTTTATATCGCAGCTTTTTTCTCACATTCCACACCACTTTTTATCTTCATTTCATGTAACACTATAAATATACGTAAACAATGTAAAACTGTGGTAAAATAGACTTCAACTTCAACGTGGCTCCACCTGGTTAGAGCAACCTGGTGTCGACTAGTCGGTGATCTTACACTACCGCCAACCTCTCATATGGGTGTATTCGAGCGCGCTTTCTCGTACCTTACGGAGAAAACAACGCGCTGACTGAGTTTGAACAATCTTGCGTTTTGTGTCTGCCTTTTTTGCGCTGTATTGCTTCATTTGTTCCCCTTTATGTGCTTTCACGCCTTCATCGAGCATCTCACACACAACTTTTCTTCGGCGTCACCACAGTAGTTCGGCTACCAGCGTCGTCCCCAAACAGCTGGAACGATCCTGAAGAATTATCATCTTTCCGTATGGATAATCACCCCTTTGAGCGTTCCGACGAACTTCGGAGCCAAGAGCCCAACTTACGAGCATGCCGCTGGAGGGCCGCAGTCTGGAGACTTGTGCTGAGCAGCCCATTGGCGCATGACTGAATTTGTTAGCGTTATATATTTGCACAAAACCAATTGCAATTAAACTTTCCTTCTTTCACTCATAAGGCGGGGAGAAAGGGGCAAATTTTGCGGTTCTTTGACGTTTTTCCCAAGTGTAACGTTCTCGTAGTGCAGTAGGGGTTGTGGCAACGCCTGAAGAGCCCTCTGTGAAAATGTCATCCTGCATTGCAGTGTTGTTGCTGTCCAGAATGTTGGGTTCATTGCTATATATTCATATATGTCAGATCTTTGCTATATAATACATACATAGCGAAGACGCAGCTGTTGCACCCTTAGGCTAATCAACTCATCAATGAAGAGGGCTGATCAGATTAGCCTTGCCTGGAACTTTAGTTTTTTTATGTAGGCCGCCTGTGAATATGAGGGCCGATCAATCCAGGCACACGCCGTACGTTTTACAATGCAAGAGCAGCAAAGCATGAATGCTTCCATGCAATCAAATGGGCCGTGATGCGGGATAGAATATTTCCTTAACGTGTATGGGCATATAGTTCTCAGCGGGACTCCAGAATGTTGAGAAAGGTAGTTCGTGACGACGCAGAAGTTTGGACCAGCAAAGATCATGAACTAGCTGCCTAGTGACTAATCCCGAAACAAAGAAACTTTTCCCACGTGCCTTTTTCCGAAATAGCGGCGCGAAAAAGGCGACTCAGGCTGTTGCAAGGAATCACATCAGTAGGGTCAACCCTCAATGTCACACTCCAAGGACATAGCGATAAAATGGAAGAAGAGCGAGAAACGTTCATTTGTGTCCACTGAGCACAATGCCGCTGTGTTCCGTTCCTTGAGAAGACAGCTAGGCATCCCGATGATATATAACAGACTCGTTACTGCGGCAGCTGTCGCACTGAAGGTGACTCGGTCAGTAAGCTATCAAATGCATTATTTGATAAGGAACTTGCTTTCTTGGCATGTCGCGCATGCGCTCTGTTTGGTCTTCGGCTGGCGGTTCATGCATTGTTCGTGTTTTTTTTTTCTTTCTTGAGTGCTTGCCCCCCGTGTGTATCACGTTTTGGGCTGGAACGCTTTTGATCTTTAATTTCACGGTCAGATATGCTTGTTCATCGCTAAGAATATCAGTTGGACGTCGTTATCATCTTAGTCATACCTTTTGCCCCTTATCTTTACATGCGCTACAAGTCGAGATTGTCATGGAATGTGATTGCAGTGGAATATCAGGTAGCTCGTATCCCAAACCTTGCTACAGCAGTGAGCAGAACGAAAACCACCCTCGCCTTTTCCCTTTTGCACTCTACCCGCGAACAACCAATTAAGGATGCGAGTCACGTGAACGCTAGACCTCACATTCGGCCAATCGCGCCGCTACAGCAACGGGAGCGCAGCCAATTGCGACAGACACGACGATCTAAGAAGACAGTATATATATAGCGGAGGCCTACCCCCAACTACGAGTCAGCCACATCGGCAGCAGCAGTATAGTTCACTCCAGAGTAGCTCAGCAGCTTTCGCAAACTGATCATGACGTCGTACTTCAACAGCGCTGTCGGACCTACCCACTCGTCGAACCAGCTTGTCTCCATGGACCTGGACATGTTCCAGCAAGGGCAGGACGAGTTCGAGCAGTCCATCTCCCTCCATGGATTGGTGAACATGACCACGATGCTCTCGCTCAATGAGGCCGAACTGGAACAGTACGCGCGCGGCACCGTCAACGCATCCGCACACCTCCGCGACCATCGACAGAACAATCAACAACCGCACCAACTCCACCCTCAGCAGGTACAGACTCGACAGCCATGGCAGCTTGGGCTTCAGCAGCGGGCCACGTCGGCCTCGAACGTGTGCCACTCGGACGTCTCGATCTCAAGCGACAGCGTGACCCCATCTTCGTCGCCCGAGAACTTTCTGGCTGTCGATGTCGGAAAGGATGATCCGCAGACTGTGCTTCGACGGGGCACCATGCCACCGTCGACGCCCGTCGACATGAGCGACGAAGAGATGATTAAGCTGGAAGCGAAGAGGCGAAGGAACCGAATCGCGGCGTCCAAGTGCCGCCAGCGAAAGCTGGATCGCATCTCGGAGCTCGAGACCAAAGCGGACATGCTCAATGATCAGATCGCCGACATGCAAGCCACGAGGAGACTTCTCCACGACCAAGTGCAGCAGCTCAAGGTAGAGGTGGCTATGCACCACTTTCACGGCTGTCAGATCTTGCCGTTGTCGCTTGAGCCATAGGCATGCCGGCGGACTTGCTTCAGAAAGACAAGGCATGTGCGTTGTGCGTATGTTTGTGTGTTTTTGTGCGTACGGCCGTGATTGTTTGTTCTTATACGACTGCATGCCGTGTTTTCCGGCATAAAACTTATAGGTTCCATCGTTCAGCGCAGGCTGCATCCGGACGGCCGGGCTGCTCAGCTTGCATGCGTCGAGCGTATAATCTTGTATAATCACTGGTCTTGTAGGCGCTTTCCACCTCTCGGTTTTTTAACTCGACGCGCTATAGGGAGTATTCACGTGACGTCATCGTGCGCCATTTTGTAGCACGCTTCGCAGCTTCCACTGTGTTTATGGAGATAACAGATTATAGAAAAAGCGCAGCCTTTAACTGTTCTGGCTGTACAGCATAATGGTGGTATCAGTGACGTCAGTGCATGCCCACTGTACCTGGTTATGTGGTTCTGTCTCGAGAACATGTCACTGTTCTTAGTTGCGTGTTCTTTCGATGTCTTCAACATTGCCTTTTGGATGACAACTGGAGGCATGCTGTCATTGCTATACTTCTGGCCAGATAGAAGCGGCGACCTTACTGAGCGCTTTCAGTGATAGCAACCAGCCATTGTTACATTGCGCAGCCGCAGAAAACGCGATATGCTATAGCGTATAAAAGCAAGGGATGTTTCCACTTGAACAGAGCGGTCAAAGGCGGACAGCAGTCCTGCAGGAGCCGTGATAGGGAGCTGTCGTAAATGCACAGGTTTCCTGCTCGGGGGCACGGGGGGGGGGATGGCGAGTCCCTAAGGCACGGACGCGCTGGCGTGATGCCCAAGACTCCCGTGGTGGTGGTGGTGAACAACTTTTATTTGGTCCGGCAGGGTTTAAAACGATCGGGCCTAAATCTCCCCCGAGGGGACGGTGAGGTTTTGCCTCAGCGCTGCGTGGTTCGCCGTATACATTCTGGCCGGCAACAACACCGTGATGCGCAATGGCCTTTTTACTGATGGCTCTTCAGGCGCTGCCACAATCCCTTTTGTACTGCGCTAACAATAAGACAGTGGAACAATGTACCAAATGACCTCGAGAATGGCACTGATAAGTGATTTCGTTCTTTACTCACTCCCCAGTGTCTTTCAAGAAAAGCAACTGCTTGCAAATTTCTCATAACTTGTTTAGACCTGATGTAAATATGTTTGGTTTCTTTTAAAAGATTGCAGTGATTTCTCTTGCCTTTCTCGTCACAGCTGTCGAGCGAAAATGTTTTTATTTTTTGACATTTATGTGTTGTTCCCACCCTACATATTGCCATTGTGGTGGTGTAGGTACTTTGTAAATAAATATATGTGGGACCTACCCCTTCCAAAAAAGGAGAACTGGCATGGGATATGTGCTGTCAGACTTTGTATGTCCGTGCCACGGTCCATAATAGAAGCAATTCCATGTCTGTAAAAACCTTCCGATGTCTCAATAAACTTGGTTACCTACGAAGACTGACCTCCGCTATTGTTGCTTTGTGTGTGTGTGCTTTGGGGGGGGGACAGTTGAGGGACGCATGCTCATGCAAGATAACATTGACTGTGTACTGGTTCAAGAGCCCCGTTATTCGCCGTCAAAAACGGAAAACAAAAGGTCAATTGGAGGGCACCTAAGCTTCGCTTTTAAAAGGACGACAACCAGTTATTGAGGCGCCCGTCTTCTTTATTTAACGGAACGCTTGCCGGTCATTGTGCCCAATCATGCAATGGCAACAGTGAAAACGCCGTGAAATATTCATGAGAAATGTTTGCCCATGTAGTCTTATATATACGCAACAGATGTTGCGAAACAGCAGCCGACAGCCATCTGGTGTGCTCGCGCCATGTTCTGCCGCCAGAGAGCGCATGCGCCAAATGTCTAGGAGACTGCGTGCATGCGCCGCGGTTAAAACGTTAAAGGCAGGTTGTCGGTGGGCTCGAGCGCAGCGCCGCGTCTCAGCATCGACACCTTTTACTGCGTAGAAAGCGGGTAATAGGGCGGGGTTTGGTTTTTGTGTACCGACTGCAATTTTAAGCCCCAGTTACGGTCGTATGAAGCAGCAGCAGGCGACGTACAGCTATTTAAAAGGACTCCAGAGCGCAGTACCAGGATTCACCACCAGGCTATGCCGAGTTTCAGTTGCCGCAATTTTCAAGCTCATTTTTAAAGGTATAAGTCCTATTCGAATCCCGAAAGGGTGCTGCCTTCTATCAGTATAATTCCGGTACCTTCCAAATGCCCGAAGGTCTGTCCACACGTTCTGGCCAGTTGTCGATCCCCTTAAGAGTGGAACACGATAGCGTTATCGTGTCCCGTTCGCATCGCCTCTCCGTAAGAGAACTATCTTTTCTCGAACATTCAAACTACACTCCAAGCTATATATCGTGTGCGTAGGTGTGAAAATCGTTGCGATTTTTATAATGGCTTCACTTTAAGTAATTGAATATCATTTACCAACGCACCTGTGCTATGCTGGAGGGCTTGCGTGGTCGTCTGATTCGACAAACACGGTGATATAGCCGGAGATGATTATTTCCGCCATGGACGCCGGCGCTGACATCATATTTTCTTTGATGCGGGCTCCTTATTACTGTGGCGTTAATAGCAAACGCGGAATCTCGCTGAAGTCCTTCCAGCACTGTCATTACCATCGCAATGGACACGAATTAACCGCCACCTATAACGACGGGACAACTTGGTAGTGCTTGAGGAAAAGGAATGTGTCGCCATTTTCTGCAGTCCCTGCATAAGCATATGGCCGAGTGGCATGGTTTCTACTGGACGGTCATTTGTTGTGGCCTAACGCATTTATTGTGGCCTAACCTAATGCCTAGCCATCTTGAGTTGGTAGCTGCGTTCATACTTGTGAACATTGTCGATCAAAAAGCAAATATTATGCATATCCGAGGCGCAACATCAATACGTAAATATTAGGTCGTGTGTTCCTTTACTAGAACATACATATAAACATAATTTAAAGACCCTAGTGTTTGTTAGGCTGCGCTAAAAATGCGACGCTATGCACGAAAAAGCCCGGTGCCGACGATTTGGTGCTGCCACCTGGCAGTTTCCCAGCGATTCTGCCCAAGCTCATGTTTGTGGACGGCGCTGCCACATGGCATCCATATCTCACGCAGCACCTCCTCTATTTTATCAATGCCAGCCAGATGCGGCCGATTCAACATAGAGGAGGCGTTGTCTGAGGCAAGGCAAAACATAAATTGCCGCTTGATGAAGTAATGGGTAAAGTAAAATCTGTTTAAACACACCTCCACTGAATTTATCATGCCAGGACGGAAATGGTGCGAGAACAGCATCAGGTGGGGGGGGGGGGTCGGATGAGATCAGGACTCATGCAGTACGGCCGGCAGAAGACTATCGTCTTTCGACGACATTTGCAGCGAAGCACGTACTGTGCGCAGATACGCGACGAATATTTTTCTTTTGGCACCAAGTTGCGCCTTGATTTTGCCATAAATCAGTGCAGATGCAAAATGTGCCATGCCTGTGGACGCGCATGCAAGCGCGTGCTTTCCTTCAGTGCGACCAACGTTTAGGCTAATCTCCACGAACGGCGTTCTGATGAAACGCTTCCGCCTCTTATGTGTAACTGGGCCGAGGGTATCGGGTGCAAGAAAAGAAAGGAGTGTGCTGGCAAATGCCGCAAATCGGGCATATTGCATAAAAGGTGTGCACGCGCAGGTATTTCATGATTGTATGACACCATAGAGCATCCGGGATTCCTGTCAGGGGTGAGGGGGCTGGGTTAACATTTTCACGAAGGGCATGCGATTACATAGATGTTGCGTGTGTCTGGAAGGGGCGAGGCGGCGGAGAGCGGACACCCTTGCGCAATACGTCATTTCCTTGCTTCAGCTGCAAGAATCGTAAAACAAAAAAGAAGGCAAATAATAGTATAACATCAATGATGATTATTGTTTAATTTTTTTTTCGGCACTTTGGAGAGACATTAGGGTCACATTCTTCTAGGCATAGGGGCAGTTACGGAGGGGGGTTAGGTCGGCCTCAGTGAGGGGTTACAACCCGTCCCCCCCCCCCCCCCCCCCGTCGATGCGCCACGGGATGACACTTTCCTGCGCACGATCTTACAGTTTTTTGCCAAGCTTAAACACCTTCGATGCTAAACATATCCTTTGGAAGTCAACGATAGTCTTCGTCATTCCTTCTTCCCAGTACTTGCCTGTACATGAGCTGTAATTCACGAGTGCGAGGCGATATCGAGCATAGCACGCATCCAATACCCTTGCTACAGCATCCAGTGGCGCGAGCGACGGCGGCAAGTAAAAAAGAAAACCACTCTCGCCTTTTCCAATTCTCATTTTGCCTGAAAAAAAAAAAAAAACTATGGCCGTGACGTCAGCGCTCACGTGAACGTTAGACATCGTATTGGGCCAATCGCGTCGCAGCAACAATGAAGGCGTGGCAGACCGCGACACATGTATCTTTCCTATGAAGACACTATAGCATATATATAGTGCAAGGCACCAACCGACGACCAGGAACAATGCATCAGCCACAGCGGCAGCACGACCTGTCGAAACCAGAGGAGTTCAGCATTTTGCAAACGAAGCGGGACGCTGGCTCGAACAGCGCTGTACGGCATGAAAGCTGCAGCAGTTCCTCTCCGAGCCAGCTTCACTACGCGGACCCGGACATGTTGCTGCCGACGCCGGCCGAGCTCGACAGGTTCATCTCTACCACTCCACTGATAGACCTGCAGAAGCTAATTGCGACCACGTTGTTGTCATCCAACACGGCCGTAGCACAGGAAGAGTACGGGCCGGACATCATCGATGCTTTCACCGAGGCCTACCAGTATCCGCAAGAGACACAACCGCCACAGCAACTCGTGTTTCAACAGCCCGGCGCGTTCGACTCGTACGCCTCCACCCCAAACGCCATTGTCGCCGCTCCTGCATCGTCCGCGCTCAACGTAACCGGTGGCACCGCGAAGGACGAGCCGCAGATGGGGCCTAGACAGGGCACGCAGCTGTTGCCCATTGATATGCGCGATCTAGAGAGGGCCAAGCTGGAAAAAAGGAGGCTAGTGAACCGAATCTCCCAAGCCAAGTGCCGCAAGCGTAAGCTCGATTACATCTCGAGGCTCGAGGCGAAAGAACACTCACTCGAAGAAGGAGAACGCCGAGCTGGAAGCCGCCGCGAGCCTTCTCCGCGAAGAAGTCCGGAGGCGCAGGAGGGACGTCGCGACGCACGTCAGCCATGGTTGTCAGATCTTGCCTTCGCATGCACGCTGAGCACGCCTGTGGACTTGCTTCAGAGATACGTGGCATGTGCTTCGTGTGTATGTGCACGGACGTGTTAACTCCCTTATATTTTTATTTCTTTGACAACTGTGCAGTCGATATGCTTGGTTTGCATACACTGGATAGGTTACTACGGCCTCGCCGGAAAAGCTTACAGACCGCGCGAGCGCTTGGCCAAGAACAAATTGCACCTTCACTACCTCAGCGGCGATCGTCAACACAGCTCAGCTGCGCCCAAGGCTCTTCTTAACTGCCTGACCATGTTCCTACGGGGCAGACAAATTTTAACAGCGAAGCTATAAAGGCTGGTGGTCGTACGACGTTCGTCACCAGGAAATTACCATCATAAATAGTCCTGCTTCCCAAGGTTGCGCGCGCACTTCGTGTATGCAATGCCCCGTGTGCGGCGTTCGCATATGCCCTTCTTCTCTTGCGCTTATGCTCGCAGCCCAGTACTACACTGGAAAAAACTGCGGCTGGTTGGCGCACGTTTTGCACGTGCAAGCCGAAAAATACAAAGGCAGTGTGCGTCGATTTGTCCGGTGCACAGCGCCTGGCAACTTCGCGCCACGAGAGCAGGCTTTTAAGCATCTCCTGGAATAGCATAGAAATGCATAGGTGTAGTAAATAGCAAAGTAGTGATATATAGCAAAGGGGTGCCACCGTCTCCGGTTCGACGCCAACGTCTTAACGCTATATATATGCTTGGTGCGAAACATTGACATATACGTTGACTGGGTCTCGGAGCGCTACGCGAGGCGTTTTTCCGGGCCTCGGACCACGGCTAAATACTGGTGCGCCAGAGACAAACCTGGACCGGCCAAGTGCCCATTAGCTTCGCTAGCCTAGCGCTATATATATATATATATATATATATATATATATATATATATATATATATGTATATATATATATATGTATATATATATATATGCTATAGTGCAAGCTTCGCTCATTTTTAACACGAAAGTCCTTTATGCCGCGGTCCACGAAGAAATCGGTGGCGTACTTATGTATTGGAAGTGGATTTCTCAAAAAGCGAACGTACATTCACGATGAAAAAGTTTCATATCTTTTCGGACTCGAACCCACCTTCACACGGGATTTCGCGACAGTAGCTGGGAGCTCCGCTGATACACCCCCGCAAATATAGGGAACAGATGCGCTTTATATGTTCACTGCAACGTTAGAAGTTGCATTTAACTGTCGTCCGGTTAACGTAAAGCTATACAGAGAAGTACAGTGTTTAACAAGCCAAATTATCCTTAAATTGACATCGCCTCCCTTATACTGCCCTCTTCGTCCCTTAGATTCGTCCCGGTGGTACCGCCGTCTAGGAAAGATAGATAAAATGAAGCATTAGTCGCGCTAATTCGCGCCATATTGGCCTCGAGGACATACTGTGGCGCCGTCTGCCGGAACCTGTCCGTGACGTAGAAAACGACATCACGTGATATCGGTCGCGCAGTGTACGACGTCTACAATGTCGCAGCTTGTTCAGACACGTTTTTTTTTCGTGTTGCAAGAGATGCCTGTGCGTATCTTAGCTGCAAAAGAACCTGTTCTACATGTCGGCAAAGTATTTTGCGAGCGAACAAGAGGCATCGCCGCATCGTCCACGCTTGTCGGAAACATGTGCCCGCGGTGCTATGCACGACGAAAGTGACGAGGCCGCTCGCGTAGACTGTGCTCGAGAAATTTAGTTAGCTATCACTGGAAATACCTCAGACATCCCGCGTAAAGTTACTTATTCAAGAGCGAGTAGGCGCTACATCTCGTGCGCTTGCGCGGACGGTGCACGGGCGATAGGTGACATTTCGATTCGCGTTGACAGCTGTATACGTGGTTCACGGCATACCTTCCCATCCCTTCGCCCATTTTTGGGCGCGTGGTTAAGCGGGCAATATATGTGAGGTCTTGTTATTGCTAATTCAGCCTGCATGTCCGTTAATTCGTAAAGGAATGGACATGCAGAATGGACGCCCGGTTTAGCACTTTTGCCAGTATTATCGCGGGACAGTGATTCATCACGAGCTCATTTGTCATAAATTATACCTTAAATTCATGCATACGGTTCCGCCATGTGCGCCATGTATCGCTGCGTACAGTATCTTGACTCATGGCAGAATCTAAGCAGCCTGTTATTTTTTGCTATGGTGCTGCTCCGTAAACAAGACACGTTTCCTCTACATCTGCAAATACGCGTCGTAAATTCGAATGCTATACAGTCCGAGAAAGTTCATGCCGTACTCACTGAACATTTCAGCTCCAACGCCGTGCACAAAATTGACTTCGTGAAATGCTTCCCGCACACTCGAAATGTATGAGCACTTTCCGATTCCCCATTCTCAGCTTTTTCAGCCAAGACGCTTCGTCTAGGGGTATATACGCGTGAAATTTACGCCTAGCTAGGTCGAATATGTCAAGTGCTATGACGCCGTTCATTTTTTTTTTAATGCGCAAAAGCAAGAAGAAAAGTAACCGCGGCTTGGTGAAGAAAGCCAGCGCGCTTCGCCGGCGGCGGCGAAAACGTCACGTGATGTCGTTTACTACGTCATAACGACAGCAGCGCCGGTCTTTCCAGTGGTGGCCCTCGAGGCCAAAAGCCTTCGCGCATCTACCGCCGCGGAAGTGGACGTGGCGGTGTCGTGACGATGCGTTCCTCGGGCGAAGTACGAACGCGGCCGCTACAAAATTTGCATTGCGTGGCCACGTGTGCTCAGTTGCGACGCGCACTGCCAGCGGTCACGTGTACATTAGACGTCACACTCCGCCAGTCGAGTCGCAGCAAGAATGAGGGGTGCTGCAGACCACGGCACATTCATGTTTCTACGAAGACAGTATATATAGGGGAGGCACCAGCCCACGTCCGACAACGATGCACCAGCCCAGTGCCTCGTGGTCGAGGCCGACCCCGCTGTTGCCGCCTGCAGCGACGGAACAACAAATAAGCGCGACATCACCGACGATTTCGCTCAAGCCTACCAGCACACAACCGCCGCCGCTTCAACTCATGCTTCAACAGCACGACACGTCGGGCTCGGACATGCCCGGGTGGGACGCCTCCGCCTCAAATGACAGTGTCACCCCGCCTTATACATCGTCCGAGCTGAATGTCATGGGTGCCACCGCGAAGGACGAGCCGCACATGGGGCCTCAACAGGGCGCGCAGCTGCTACCCATTGATATGCGCGATCCAGAGAGGACCAAGCTGGAAAAAAGGAGGCTACTGAAACGAATCGCGAAAGCCAAGTACCGCCAGCGTAAACTCGACTACATCTCGAAACTCGAGACGGAAGCGAGCGCGCTGAACACGGAGAACGTCGAGCTCATGCTCACGGCGACCAATCTCTGCGGTGAGTTGCTGCAGCTCAAGAAGAAGTTAACGGATCACGTCAGCCATGGCTGTCAGATCAAGCCGCCGCACGCACCATAGGCGTGCCTACGGACTTGCTTCGGGAAGACATGTCATGTGTCTTGTGTGTACATATGCGGACATGCTAACATTTCTTTTTTCTTTCGCTATATGACAGCTGCTCAGTGTACTGCAAGCATTGATAGTTTGGTACTCCCGGAAAAGTATGGGTCATGTAAGCGCGTGGCCAAGAACAATCTTCCTTTTCCGCTACGTCATCCGCGATCGTGCACAGCCGAAAGACCCACGGATGGACCACGTTCCCAACGAGCACACAAATGCTTTATCGCTCGCCTTTTAACTAGACGCGCTATTCGACAGTAATAGCTATGTGCCTCTGCCTCATGAGCAGTACATCAGTGTAACCGTTTTAATTTTCCGTGACTTTCGCCTTATATACGCTTGTATACGTCGCTTCTTCCTGTTTCGTCCTTGTCCCATTTTGCGCCACCGTCTTATATTTTAACTATGCACCAACTAGCCCAGCAACAAATTTTACCAGACAGTTCAGCATGCGCTCGCGTTTGTGCGTGTGCTTTCGCTTTTCACTGCACATTAACGCCGGAACGTACGGACGGCGCATGTGTAAAACGCGGTATGTTGCCACCATAAGCCACATTATCGATGACTACGTGCATGTCTCTGTCGCTCTACGCTGAGTGTTGGTTTCTTTGACGAGGACATGCTATTTAAATAAAGAGTTCATTGCCGAGTGGCTTAAGTTTTGCGTTATTCACCTCTCGCTCTTGCTGAATTCCTTCCAGCACCACCTCCACCGGCACAGATTTGGAGGCTTTACGCCGCGAGCATATTTTACTTTCGTTTGCGACGTATCTCGCCGACGAAAGGGTTAGTTACCCCAGCGGTTACCCAGCGGTTTCGTCTCAGTCGGCAAGAAAAAAGCGCAATAAAAAGTTGGCTGGGTATCTGCGTGCTTCGCTGCAAATGTCGTCGAAAAGACGATAGTCTTCTGCCGGCCGTCGAGTCGATAGTCTATCGAGCTCGATAGGCTCTCCACGGTCATCGAAACCACCCGTGTAGCAGCTCAAACTTGACCTTTGAGTCGATGGACCGTTGGTTCGAAGGCCTTAGAAGCGCCCGTGTGACACCAGTATTAAACCCCACAAATATAACAAATCAATCAACTTCTCCGCCGAACAGACGAAGCGGGAGTGGCGCTGCAGAGCGCGTGACACTGATACCCGCTGCCAGCATATGCGCAGGTGGATCTACGGCTGCCCGGCGCCAGCGCTTCGTGAAAAGGACGCGACTTCATGTACCGGGAAAAGTGCATTTATTTGTGTCGTTTCAGTGAGCTTCTTCACCGAACTGCACTTTTTATTTTGTCTCCAGGAATCACTTGCTGCAAAGGGTCTCCTCACCCATTCCAACGGAGAAGCAGCGAAGGCGGGGCGTGACTTCCTCCCTTCGAGGGCGGAGACGCCACTTGTAGTACGATTGGACGCTATTGTATATACTTGTGGATAAAATACGAGCGCGAACGCGCTCAAGCAGCTTCCTTTACCATCATGTAAATAAATCCATCACTCCCCACCGCACACCTCATTAAGTAAACAGCAAGCGACAGCATGGCGCCTATGCTACAAACACATTCCCGAATCTGATCGCGTATAATCGTTTGTACCCGGAATTCTACTCAGACAGATGCAAAGCCTGCAATCAGCGGGCGGACCTCAGCCACATCATCTGGGCTTGCCCCAACATAGTCGGGATGCCGAACACTACATACATTAACAAGGAGCAGTGGGAGACCGCTCTGCTTAGCTCAAACAGCGAAGACCAACGTCAAGTTATCAGGCAAGCCGAAGATGCCGCTAGGACCCAAGGGCTCCTGGCCGCCATCTAGGAAGGGGAGATAAACCTCCTCTGAAAATTGCCGTTGACAATAAAAAAGTTTCATCGCTCTCTCTCTCTTCTTCTCAAACGTCGTCATCTCCGAGTCCGCTCCATACGTACAATGTCAACCGTTCCTTCGAGTCGGGATTTGGAACCGTCGACCTGGAAGCGTGGAAACCCAGGGATACGGCAAGGCCTCCAACACCAGCATCCCAACAAAATGTAACTTCTCAACTGTGCCTTGTTTCTGAACGGACGGTGAGAACCTCATTGGCCGCGGTGTACGCATAAGCAGGACCTTACTGCAGGGATGTGCATCTACCCTACCGCATGTTTATACTGTCACACTAGCGGTGTAGGGCGATAACAAAGCCGCTTGTCCTTAAACGGCGTTTATCGGGTTCTCTACATATAGCGCTCCGTTGACATACCCCGACACCACCATACTTGCTTCCCCCCCCCCCCCCCCCCCCGCGTTGGTCTAGTGACCATGACCCCTGACTGCGGACCCTAAAGACGAGGACACAACCCTGACCGCAGTCGGTAGTCGCGTTTTAGATGGAGGCGCAAGTATTAGAGGACCGTGTGCTGTGCGTCGCCAGGGCACGTTCTAGATCCCAGGGAGATCAAAATTTCCGGAGCCCTCCATGACCAGTTTCCCCTAAAGTCTCTAGATCTTTTCTCCGTTTACGGAAGAAATACCTAGGGACTTTAGATGAAACGGAAAAAATATCTAGGGACTTTAGTTTCCCCCAGCCCCGCGGAGGATGAGCCGTGCGCGCGACACGGCTTGCAGGAAGTCGCTATCGTTATTATTTACAGCCGTTCTAGTTGGCTTTGAAAAGCGTGATCAATATAGGGTGGGCGTGCCCATCTGTGGTATCGCTGTTACAGCCACCCTGCGATGGAAACATTTTGTGCGTGCGTGTGTGCTTTCGGAAAGAAAGGTGCACGATTAGGAGCACATCGCGCTATATCATGGAAGAGCTGCGTAGAGCTGTTCCTAATGCCATGAAAATAATGCTGTGTGCGCGTTTAGAACAAGCGTATTTACGATTTAAGGCGATGGCGCCTTACTATGGGAGAGCTGCAGCAGCCGTCCCGGAAAACAGAATGCGGCATGCGAGCGCCAACGGAGCCGACACTTAACGCGAACGTGCGTTCTTGTCATAACAGATCGCCCCCGTAGGTACTCTGGCACCTTCTGTGGTACAACTAGAATTATTGCTACATTTTTATCCAAAACACCAACCTTCACTGCACAGATGCAGTTGAAACCACCGGCGCGCTTATGCCTTTAGCCAGGCGTCCCGCTTGCTTTTCAAACTTTTGTACTATGCCATTGATCAGCTTCGTCAGCTTGCAAAGCACTGACAGCGCGATAGCCAGTTTGACGCTGTTATTCAAACTGCCGATAAGCTGGTGCGACCAGAGTATGTGTTTTATTTCACAGCGAAGCTGTTTGGGAGGGTCCGTTTCGTTGACGTTGGCGTTCTCTGTTCAGGTTCGCCAAAACGGGGCCCCATATGACAAAGAGGGGGCGGGGGGACAGGAAGAATTACGCCAAAGAACGGAAGACAGAAAGACAGAAGGTAATAAAGGAAGAAAATTTATTTGCCTGTGCTGGATGTAAACCAGGCACCAAGCACAAGAACGGCTGCATTATACCAGTGCGCAAATGAGACCTATCACTCTTAAAGAAAAGGTAGTGCTTTGAAGTAGTAAATGCTTGTCACAAAATTGACTACCTAAGTAGTAACTGCAGGTAGTAAACGGCAAGGTAGTAACTTTACTACCATGTCATTTACTACTTGCATTTACTAGCTCTAGTATGGATAGTAACCAAAGGTAGTAACTTTACTACCATATGGAAATCTATTATCGGGCTTATGATTCGTTTATATTTGCTGTTTACGTTGCCATATCAGGTAGACTGTATTGCAAAGGATTAAGATCAAATGAAAATGAGCGCGGTAAGGAACTGTCCGGTAGCGCTGATTGGTGCTGACTAATTACATCGTGTTACACCAATTAACGATCGCTAATTACTTCATGTGATTAGCCCTGTGAAAACGCTGCGTATAGAAATATTTAGGTGACAGCTTAGAAATATGTCCTAACTAGAAACGACCTACCGCACACAAAAGATCAAAGCTTCTACGCGATATATCCGATATATGTCCTAACGGCAACGTTAACGTTGTATCTGTCCATACTTAAGGACGCTCACGTTGTTTCGGTAAGCAGAAGTGGATTTGGATAAGTAATCAACGTCTTGGATCGATATTCTTGTATTTTTCTGTTTCCGTATATGTATGCAACCACGCTGCATGGGACTCTTATTCAAACATGATCAAACCAATCATAGTTTGTCTAAATTCCGCGTAAGCCTGTCACAATTATAGCATAATATACCACTGCCAGTGGAGGTAGTACATTTACTAACCTGTTACGTACGCATGTAGTCACAGTTACTACCCCTGACATTTACTACCTCTAGCATACATCTAAGCTAGTAAGGGAGAAAAAAATGTAGTAATGGTGCCAAAACGACAGTAACTGGTCCCGTTACTAGCTTTTCTACTACCTTTTTCTTTAAGAATACGCTGTCTAAGTTGTTGACTGTGTTTCCAGGTTAACGTGTTCATTGACATGCTCGGCGATAGGCTGAAATGAATGCACGCGGCCAGTCAGCGAGAAATGCTCATATCTTCAAATAATATTGTTGTTTGATGTTCACATTGATAAAGCCCTTGTGCCGGCGAAGGAAGAAAGAATACAAGTTGCACGCTTGTGAAATCTGATGAAGCAGCGGCCATGAGAAAGCGTAGTGTACGGCGTAGTGCGTGTGAAGCTCGCCTCCGAACCGTGAGTACTGCGGCTGGCGTGGCGCCTTGCCAAGAAATCTTATTTCCTTTTTTTTATGCGAAACATCTTATGGTGGAGTTCACTCCGGTGGTGCCCCACCACAGTGGTCTAGTGGCTATGGAACTCGGCTGCTGATCCGAGGGTCGTGGGATCGAATCCCGGCTGAGGCGGCTGCATTTCCATGGAGGCGAAATGTTGAGGCCCGTGTGCAGTGCGATGTCAGTGCACGTTAAAGAAACCCAGGTGGTCAAAATTTCCGGAGCCCTCCACTACGGCGTCTCTCATAATCAGAGCTGGTTTTGGGACGTTAAACCCCACAAAACAACACTCCGGTGGCGGTGGTGGTGGTGTGCGGCGTGACCACCCTTACTGCGCATGCGCAAACCCTCTCCACACACCCCCTCTCCACTCCCTCTCTCCACGTGACCCTCTCTACACACCTCCTTTCCACTGGCCCTCTCCACGTGACGTCGGCGTTGCGTACGGCGGGGTTTGCTTGCCGACGCTACCGTTGCGTTTCGGCATGTCGGACCCGTGTTTCATCCGTATAGCAGTTTTCCGCCGACGTTGCCGTTTGCGCTGGGCTTCTCTAGCCTGAAGCTCCGTGATCATGACAGTGTCTTGATCGTGACAGTGTACTTGGAACCCAACCTCTGCAAAGGGAACGTAGAATTGTACCTACAAAGAGCAATGATGGAATACGACAACGCGTACAAGAACGACCCATTCATCGTGGTGGGAGACTTCAACGTGGACATCTACAAGAACTCTTGGATAGTGCAACACATGACAAGCAGGTGATTAACGGAAACACCTAGTGAAACCGATGCAAACGCGGTGTGCACCCCCCGTGCTGCTTCGCATCGCCTCATGGTCCCCTTTAGCGGGAGATGGTGTAATTTTTTGTTCGTTCTTCCCCTGTCTCTGTCGCTCCTCCTTTCTGTATTTATTCTTTCCTTTACTCGCTATCAGTCTCGCTCTCGTTCGCCGCGGTGGTGTAGTGGTTACGGTGCTCCATCCAAAACAATAGACAGAGAACACTTATAGGACACGTGCTTTGAAATTTACCCAATGCAGGTCTTTCTTGAGTTCGTTGACTGATTGTTTCGAGGCTAGCATTTATACGTTGAAATCTCATTCACCTGAAATGCATAGAACGCGGACGTAAGAGCAATTTGTAGGCTTCTCCACAAGGCTCAACTTTATTCGGGAATGCTTCAATGATTATTCGCTACCAAATTGACAATAAATGTCCGAATGATAAATGGTAATTCAGTAGCGCTGGAAAATCTGCACTGAGTATAGAAAAGGCATAATCCGGGACGTTGTTCCAACGAAAGAAAACAAATGACTAACTGGTAGTCAATGGGAACGGCACGTTGGAATGTCATTCAAGAAATTTCCTAGTCATTGATTTTTCTTTAAGAGCACACAGCCGCATCAGCTGCCTTATGTTTTTGTTGTTAACTCCACGTACACTCTTAAGAGATTCAGTACTCGAGGTGGGCACTATTATAAGTGTGATAAACGAACAATTCACAATTCTAGAGACTTCGACCACTGTGCCAGTGTACGAGGCAATGACTGCAATTAAACGGGTGTACCGGATCACTTAGCTTCCTTTTCATGTACGCATACAATGCGCACAGTGCAACATTTGCGTGCAGTGGAACAATGCGTGCAGTGCTACAATGCGTGTGGTGGAAGCACCTTAGCGCCAAGCCTGCGGCGTACACCCGGCGTAGCCATCCGATTACAGTTACGCCCGTTATGGGGCGCAGCGTCTCGTGAGAGAGAGCGAACGGCGCGCGTTGGCTATGGAGACCGTCTTTGATGATGATTATGATGATGATTGTGGTTTGGTTAAGGAAATGACGCTAATTCCTGCATCCCATGTCCCTAAGGGAGCACGGCTAAGCATCCGTGACGGTGGGGCAAACGGAGTGAAAGAGATAGAGAGGAGTGAAATTGCGTAGTGGAGGGATCCGGAAAATTAAACCACCTGGGGTTATTTAACGCTCACTGACAAGGCACAGTACACGGGCCTCTGGCATTTCCACCTCCATCGAAAACGCGACCGCCGCGGCCGGGATCAAACCCCCGTTTTTTGGGTGGCAGCCGAGTAACGTCACCACTACACCACCGGTCTTTCTGCGATGATAATGATGATGATTGTGGTTCGGTGAAGGAAAGGACGCTAATTTATGCAGCCCATGTCGGTAGCACGGCTCAGCGTCCGTCGGGGTAGGGGAAATGGACTGAAAGAGATAGAAAGGAGAGAAAGCCATAGCGGGGGGGGGGGGGGCTCCGGAGAGTATGACCACGTGGGGTTATTTAACGTGCACTGACAACGTACAGTACACGGCCCTCTGGCATTTTCGCCTCCGTCAAAAGTGCGACCGCCGCGGCCGGGATCGAACCCGGAAGACAGAGGACAAGACGAACGCCGACGAGGGTAGTCGGAGTTCGTCTTGCCCTCCCCTCTGCAGCACTACCGCAATAAGCTTCCTCATTACACCGAGCACTATAGAATTATTATTATTATTATTATTATTATTATTATTATTATTATTATTATTATTATTATTATTATTATTAAGCACACAAGGACATAAAGGAAGAAGGAAGGAGCAACCTGGCAACTGCCACCGAGTGGGGCTCAGCGCCTGCCTACTTTTCAGGAGGGGGGAACAGTTCGAAGTGAAGACGGCAGGAGAGAAGAAATAAGAGGGAAAAAGAAAGAAAGAGAAAAAAAAGAGAAAGAGGAGGCGAATAAGCGCAGACAAAATAAAGTTTTTAAGTTTTTGCAAGAAATTTTCTCAAGAAACTCATCTGCAAGATCCAGTGTAGAGCATCAGGGAGCTTAAATTTGCTTCCCTGAAAACAAGAGAGAGTTGGAGAACTCTCTCACCACGAAAAGTATCCGCTTGACGATTTCAGTTCATATTTTGCCACTAAAAAGTTCGTGCCCGCGCTCATGGAGTGGAACGTGGTGACTTGGGGCTAGGCAGTGCGAATACTTTCTTTCCATCCAAGCCTTAGTTTTACTGCATCGGCGTCGATACCGGCTTGCACACCACACATAACATCATTTACGTATCATAATCGCTGGAAAAAAAGACGCAGTTATTTTGAGCAGTTTCACGTACCAGTCAGGTTTTGATGCCGCGTTTCAGTCAGTGACCACTGTACAGCAAACGTACAGCAACTAGCCCAGGTGTCATTCGTAAGTCAACGTTTGAAAAACAGACCGGATCAAAGTGTTAATATTACTTTCGCCAGCCAATTAATGTTGCTCCTTTCTCAAAACTTCGTCGTGCTTTCGTCAGATCAAACAGCATATTCAGACACACACGAGCTGCAAACATGGCACACACAAAGAAAATGCATCATTTATTTTACAAGCTAGTGCCCGAAAGGCTGTGATGGATGACCGCCAAGAGTTCTGGCGAGAATATGTTGACGGTCTAAAACAAAACACTTCCTAAATATGTACATGCTGGCTGACTACCCATGCTACCGATTTCCATCAGTCCATCTGCTGCAAAGATATCTAAAGAATATAGCAAGGCTTCGCAACGATTACACAGGCATGAAGGAATAGGCAGGCCCATTCTCGAAAACTTCCTGCAACGTACGGCATGCTGCACCTCGAATACTGTCCAATCATTTGCAAGGCGATGACGCCTTTATCAAAAATGGCTGTGTACTTAGAACGTACACTTCTATTACGGTAGTGGGAGTCACATACACACTGTTTGCAAAGTTGAATTTTTGCCAGCGCTAGGATGGCCTCCTGGCTGTTGCTTGATGACACGAGATTCACCCACAGACCCCTTAACATTCGACCGCCTCTCCTGCGAAGTCCCAGAGCCACCGGCAATTTTGGCCCCGTTGTAAAAATGAAGCCTAGAAAAAGTTTCACATCGCAATCATCTCTGATACAAGTGCAGTGTCCCGCAGTTCTACTTCGCGCCATGTTATGAAAAGGCTACAACCACTGGCACGACCTACCCGCTGTCAGCTGTAAAGCACGAGGCTTACACATGATAAATTTGTAAATACGGCTGATAGGTTTCTTTGCCCGGAACTGAAATTTATGGCTAAGATGGACAATATTTAGAGGTACTGCTAGAAAACTCGCTGATGATCAACAACTTCTGATTTCGAAAAATCGAGAAAACGGTAGCTGTTGAAGCAATAACACGTAAGGTAAGCAGTCCGAGTTGCAGCTGTGCCCTTCTGATGAGTAGTATATCTCTGACGTAATCTTTGAACAAATCAGTGCTCGCCAGAGTGAAAGTCGTGCTTTTTCTAACGAACCTTTTAAAACATGATGTTCTTATACTGTGGTTGCCGTACCAATTTTCTCTTGCTTACTTTTTTTCGGATTACTTTTGAGGCATATTGAGTAAAGTTTGAAAGATGAACACATTAGATGTTATGATAGCATAGGGACAGACAATGAATTTAGCTAGTTATTCGGGCAACTCACACCGCATGACTACGACAAATAATTTAGTTAAGCGATGCGCCAGCATCGATCAGGTTGGTGTCCAAGCATCACCGAAACGTTCAGAAAAGTTTCGCGGCTGATTTCGTACCAGAAAAAAAGCTAGAACGTCCCATGCGGATTTTTTTGGTCTGGTTGCACCGGTTACGTGCAGGGCCGATCGGTTACGTGCGAGGTCAGCTGTACACAACACAGTAGAGACGGGCAGTGTTTTCACAGTTAGCCCCGCCTCTTCACAGCGATGCGAACGGCGTGCAGTGGTTCTCCGTGGAAAAGCGTCATGTCGTACGGCTTCGGGGGCGGGCTCTGGTGCTTGCGACGTCGCCGTACGGCTATGTCGTGCTGTAGCCTGTGGTGTCGGGTCGTCTCGTTACGGTCGCGGCTGCCGCGTCTGGCTACGATGTTGTGTAGCAACACGGGCCGCAAGGTGGTAGTCTTAGTGATCACAGGATGGCGGGGGCCGAAGAGGTCCATGAGGGCGGGTCTCCGGGGCGTGGTGCTCGGCCGCCTGGTTATCCTCATCATAGGAAAGTGCCACTTTGCCTCGTCCTCGTATTCGTCGTCGCCATTGTCGAACACCAAGGCCGTCGGTTCGGTAGAGGTCGTTGTGACGTCCTCAGAAGACGGGACTTTTGGCGGCAGTTCGGCCGGTAAAGCTTCCTTAAAAGACGTGTGCGGGGCTTCGACTGTGCTCGTCTGCTCTGCGCGAGTCGTTTGGTCTACGTGAGTCTGTTCTGTACCCACTGTTTGAGAGAATGTAACAGGGTGCGGGTTCGTTGTCCTGTCAACAGAGACGTCAGGGCCATGCGACTCGAAGCTGGCTGTCGATGTTTCCTTATGGGGCACCTTGCGCTCCCCGACGCCGGATGTCGACTTTGCCATCTTGTTCTGCTCGTGAAGCATTCCGAACATATCTTCGGCACTGCCCACTTCCGGTATGGGTGTGTCCCTGGTCACCTTCGTAGCGACCTCTGCTGTCGCCATCCGATTCCTGGGGGAACGCACTGAAGAAGTGAGATGACCGTCCTTGAACGTAGAAGTTGTAGTTCTATTGCCCGCACGCGCGGACGTGGTAGGTGATGTTATTTGCACGTCCGAATGCCGCGATGGTGGCCGTACAGTGCGTCTCGACGCCTTCGTGACAAATTCTATTGAGATCGGTTTGTTCGTCCTTTCGGGAACCTCCCTCTCTGACGGCACGTTTGTGGAATGGTTTGACGTGATGTCTTCTTTCCGTCTATCCAGCTGTCGTGTCGTTGACCGCTCCACTTCTGGAGGCCTCTCGTCATTAGAATTACGTGAATTTCGTCGCACCACTTTCGTTGGGCCAATCTCCTTGTCTGTAGAGGTAGAGGCTTTGGCGAGGACTGTGTGTATGGAGGGCACTTTTGCCTCGCTCGTTCCTCTTCCGAAGTGACCTGGCGTCAACGTTTTTCCGCCACCAACTGAACCTTGCTCATTGTTTCCATGTGCCCTTGTAGCGTTTACCTCTGATCGAATAATATGTCCTGCCTGTGCTGTGGTTGCTTCTGGTGCTTCCACACTTGAAGCCTTTCGTGTGGCACTCCCCACTTGTGTTAATGCATTTCTACTTTGCGTAGCTCTTGTTTCCTCCTCATGAATCGCTCTCTTACCGGGCTTGATACCTGATGCTCTAGTATGTTGGTCCGTGGTTGGCGTGGAACTGCTGGTCCTAACTGACAATTTGGAGAGAGTGGTGCTTACTGATGACTTTCCTTCATTTGTTTTACCTTTGGAGGTGTTTCTTCGAGTAGAAGGCGTTATCCGTTCAATGTGCACTCTATTATCGGCTGTATGCGTCGGGGAATGCTTGAAGCCTTCCGAACGTGTCGAGTTGTCCTTCGTAGGTGGGACCGTTTTCTCTGAAGGAACGATTATCCGGGTGCTCTTTCTTGGCATGGCATTTACGGTGACTGGTCGTGTCGCTGATGTCGACGACTCCTCGGCAAGCGCTCTTCCGTTCGCTGCGCGCTTCGAAACGTCTGCTGTTGAAGCCGTGCGTCTGGACGTCGTACTCTTTAGACGATGCCTCGTGTCTGTGGAAGAATGCGAGGTGGAGTTGCGTTTGTTGCTCTCGGAAAACCTTCGACGATGACCCTTACTTTTCTTTAGCACCTCAATTATGATACCGTTCGTGTCCCCCGACTTCACGGATTGCCTTGTTGAAAGTGTAGGCGGTGGCGTAGGAACCTTTGGCGCCGTGGTGGATACGTTGTGATGTTCGAAGCCTTCCGAATGCAAAGCGTTTCTTGGCCCGACTGTGTTGGCGAAGTTTGTTTTCCGCTCATTACTGACACCGTCGCTAGAAGCGTTTTCAGCGGGGGTTAAAAATTTTGAGGATTTGCTATGCCGTTCTTCCGGAGACGTGAATGTGTAGATTTTATTTCGGTGAGCACCGTCATTCAATGTAGTTGATTTCGCGGGTGCCTTCGTAGAACCGCCGACGAGTCCTGGCGTCCGCCTGGGTTCGGTTGAAGCTGCTGTTCTTGCAGGCGTTTCAAAATGCCTAGGCTGAGCAACTCGCGAGCCCTTCGTCGAGTAGGCTGTGGTCTGGGATATATGCCTCGTCGCGCCTCCTCCGGAAGGGACAGGATAACCAGATATTTTCGGCACCCCTACTTTAGGAACTTCGCTCACGACTACCCCCGTGGTTCTCAACTTCCCGCTTGTTGCCACCTTATTCTGAATCAGTACGTCGACGTTCGGTGGTTCCGTGAACGCTTCCGCTTTAGTCACAGCTCTGGCATCAATCCGCAGAAAGCTTTCTTCGTGGTTACGAACGTCGTCGATGTCGTCTGTTTCACCCGAGGTCGAGTGATAGGGGAGAGGTCCAGGTTTCGGTGACCCGGGACTTGACAGCGGAGCAGGAGAACGCGTGAGCACGAGCTTCTTTGGGCTCACCGAGCCTATTTTTGGTGGCGTCAGGTCCATCACTTCGGGCTCGAAGTTCTGCGTTTCGTTTTGACTCAACGTTGGCAGGGTCGTTGACAAGTTAGCAGAAAGTGTGTCGTCGTTAAGAAGAGTCTTGTTGTGGCTATGATTCATGGCGGATTGAAATATGTTGCGATCTCCTTCTGGAACGATGTCCTCGTATTCTTTTGCGTGTGTACCTAGGGCAGACCAAGCGTCATCAGGCGTCGTCGCGTTGGTAGCATTGGTGTCTCCAACTGCCATGAGCTCGGGACTTTCTATTGGAATTGGTTCAATGTTCATCAACCCTTGGTGCGCCTTGCTATTTGTGTTCCTGGCTCCACTAGCATTTATTTTGGGGATACCAGTATTACCTGCCGAAGCGTCTTCCTTTACATCGTTTCGAGCAAACTTAGTTGCGCCGTTTCGAACAGGTACTGAATCTCTTTCAGGAGCCTTGCTTCCAGTAGCGCCGCTACCGCGAAGTGTAGCGTGGCCGTAATCAGTGGTTGCTCCTGCAAAGGCAGCGCTATCTACAGCGCTGTCCGATTTCTTATCATCGTCAGTACTTCGGCTGCCTGACAAAGGCAGTACGTTATCACGTGCATCCGCGTTGTTCCCCTCATTATGCGTTACACCTCTCGTTTTCTCTTCATGGCGCGATTTATCATCTTTCTGAGTGTTTCTGCCTCTGAGCACTTCATTTTCCGTATTTTGGTTACTTCCAGGCACTGTTGAATTTACCTGGTTCGGCCTTCCTTTGTGGTAACTTTCCCCCTGAACAGCCTTCTCGTCAGATGCAGATGGGGAGCTGTTGGGAACGCCCCCGATGTCTGGGAGTGAAGCTTTGCCGCGGGGTACCTCATCGCGACTTGGGTTTCCGTGGGAAATTTTCTCGTAATCACCTCGGACTGGGTCACTATTAAATTTACTGGAGGCGTTACGGTCATCGTCCAACGACGTATCTGATTTACCTTTGAATCCACTGGATACGTCCTCCGAAACTTCCTCCAGTTTGCTGGGCGTCTCGCTAACAGTCGGATCATTTGGATATCGGAACACAGCCGGGATGGTGGCCTCCGTCAAAGCGTGCTGGCCGACGAAATTCGGTGAAAGCTTGTTCGCAAGGAAGCTTCGGCCATCGTCTTCGGCATTCACCTCTTGACCAGGTCGACTCATGGCCGAAACTCCAGGTCGAATTTCGGCACGCCCATCTGTCGCAACTTCGCTTCTAGGGACAGAGCTCCCTCTGTCCTTGCTCGAGCCTACAGGGAATTCTTGAAGCGAGGATTCGTTTACGCCGAAGAAAGACACCGGTCGACGGGGAGGGGCGGCCAGAAGGCGACCCGCCAACCGCCTTCGCACCTCAGCAGCGGACTTGTCAGGTGAATAGAACTCTTGCTCGGCAAGCTCTCTCGCGTTGTTTCGTTCCGTGGCTGGCCTCAGGGGATCGTAGAAATCCCAACCGGCGCCGTGTTTGGCGATGTACGGGTGGTACGGATCCAGGGTATATTTCGTCGGTGTAGATGTCTCGGGCTTTTCGGGCCAACCGCCCGCCGCAAAGCCTTCTACGAGGGCACTCTTGGCCTTCTGGTTGGCCATGTAGTCTATCATTAGCCTCCGTCCCCGGAGCGCGTCGATGCCGTCGTGCGCTTTGGAGTGTCGCTGTTTCGGAAAGTGGTGCGTCTTGAAGAACTCTGCAAAGGACAGCACTTCGTTGGCCTCTTTGTTGTCAGATGGAATTCCCTCTATCATCCTCTGCTTGTCGCTCTGCTTCTCCGCCGATGATGCCGCCGAGCCGCTTCTTTGCTCGCGGTTAGCACGAAATCCCGACCCACGATCCCTCACTGTCTGGTGACTGTCTTGCACTTTCCTTCCCGTCATCCGGTCCAGCTCTTGTTGCAAGGCAACATCCACTTGACCCGCATTTCCACGGTCGCTTTCCACGACAACGTCGCCTCCTTTGGAACCACTTGATTGTTTAGCCAAGTTACGCTGCTTTCTTAGCTTTAGCATTAGTTTTTCCGAGCGTAGGCGCCGAAGTTCTTCTGCAGTTCTTCTTCCTATTGCGGAGGAGAGGGGGCCCTTGTAGCCACGTTTGTCCTTGCCGGAAGCCATCACGTCACTCGCGTAACTCAGTGACTTCCTGTCGCTATTCGCAGCGCCTACATCGATGACGCCTACATTGTCTTTCCTCTGACGAATCGAAGAGATGCGCGGCCGAGCTCCCTCAGACGCGCCATTCACGTTGAACTCGTCATCGACGTAGGTTCTTTCTCGCACCTTCTGCCTGCTCACCAATGTCTCCTGCATCGTCGACCGCAGCTTCCCTCCTTTCTGTCTTCGGGACGACTCTTGGCTACCGAGAGGGACGAGCATGCCCTCTGTACCTCGAGGGTCTTCATCGTTTTGAGATAACGCAGGCGCCCCCTCGCGGTTAACGTTCATGACACCACGACCGCCATCTTGTACTGGAGCGGAACCGACCCCTTCGCCAGTTCTCCAAACCCGTTCTCCGCTGATATCGTCGTTGCCGGGGCCTTCGTCCTGACCGCCTTCAACGGCCATTTCCTGGTGTCCGATTTGCACGGGCAGTTGATTAATCTCGAATCCTGCGGGCGGGTGCGCTCGGTTCATGCTTTCGAGCTGGGTTTGACCGCCGGCTTCTGACTGTTTACCTGGGTCCCGCTGTTGCTCCTTGCGTGGCAGCAGGTTCCCTGCTGCTCCATCTGCCAAAGGACCAGCGGCGACTGGCTGAGCGTTGTCGACAGGGCTAATTCTATCGGAAACTTGTGCGGATTGTGGTCCCTCGGCATGAGACGGCTTCTCCCCTTGAATGACGGCGGCTTGTTGGCGCCCAATGACGGTGGGATTCGACAGGAGGGCCGCCGCCTCCGCTCATCGTCAGGTTGGCCTGCACGAAAATCGAACATTCGTCCGTCAGGTAGAACAATACACGAGCACGGCGGATGAGAACCGACGTAAACGTGGTGGCTGTAGTTCCATCATTTCGCCCGCGCATTACGAAGCGTACTTTTGACTTTGCATGATAAATGCTATAGGGTGTCCTTCTCCCTTCTGCGAAACTGTGAATTTTCTCTCTCTCTCTCTCTTTTCCCTTTGACCATACTCGAGCCTTCGCAATGACGACACTCGATCATGCCACTAGAATCAATGTGGGGACGTGACGAGGAAATTTTGAGAAAACGTTTCACGACCCTTTTAACATTTCGTTACTTAGCTCTACCAACAAGGACCAACTGCTAACCTTCTCAAAAAGTGTGTTGAATTTCTTATAGAAGTTAAAAACCTGCTGTAACATTCCACGTAACGCTCTCAACGGACGCAGATCAGAATCAACAATTTGTAGCATATAAGGTGTAATTAGCAGGTCATAAGGAGTGCGCAAGAAACGAGAGATTGTGGGACTGCTTATCATACTCAACCCCTCCCATTCCCAGCGGGATACTGCTGTTTCAAATACAGCCATGGACTACCAGCGTCGGCTGATTGAAACCGAGCCAGCCGGATTGCGGCAGCGAGTGGGGCGTTGGACTGTGGTTTTACACTGGGAAAACATCACTGAAAACTTCAAATGAAATTTTATACTGCTGGTACTAAGGACGAACAGGCAGGACAGCCGCTGACTCGCAACTATAGTTTCTAGTTGCTGGCCTATGGTCTGTTCGTTTGTTCTCTTGTTGTCTCTCGTTTCTTGTGCGCTTCTTCACACGTTAAGGGGATCTGTCACTAACTCGCCCAACTACCCATTTTGCTCAACTTCGTATCTACTGAATCGGTGTAAACAAAGGACGCGGCTGCCATGCTAGTTAGGTCACTAACTTTGTTTTAGCAGCTACTTTCCTATAGGTATAGAGACAGTAAGGAATTTAGGAAAATATCTCGCGCTTTCTCTTACAGAAATATGTGTGTTGTACGGACAAACGTGTTGCTGCGAAGTGCGCACCTACAACAATGCACAATCTGCAGTATTTATCTCGTTATAAGAGACAATGTTATTTTTGCGAAATTTTGTTAAAGTTGGTTGACTGATTTCCGGTTGGTTGATTGATTACCAAGAAAACCACGCTATAATTAATGAGAGACACCGTAGTGGAGTTCTCCGGATATTTCGGCCACCTGGGGTTCTTTAACGTGCATCGACGTCGCACAGTACACGGGCCTCAACATTTCGCCTCCATCGAAATGCAGCCGCTACAGACGGGATTCGAACCGACGGCCTTCGGACTAACATGAATCAGAACGCGGCGCTTTCAGAGTGGCTGACTGGCGTGTAGAGTGCAATGCACGCGAAGTATGGTACCCAAAACATGTAGGAAGGGAGACTTCCTCCGTGGCTCAGGATAATGTTGGCGTAGCCAGGGGAGCAACGAAGGGTGCGGTGTTCAAACTACTCTGAAATTTCGGTACTTTGTGTGTCTATCACACACACAAACACGCACGCTGTAACATACATAAAGGAGAGTGCACACCTCTTCTCTTCCTACCACGAATTAAAATCTTGTCTATACCTCTGTCGAATAAGTACTCCAGCAAAAATACACTCGGGTCACAGTGTTGGAATTCACACTTAATAAGCGCAGGACACGATGCGAAAGGAAGACTACACGAGTCCAGCGCTCGTATTGTGCAGACTCCTATATGCATCGTGTTCTGCACTGTCTAAACAATTCCACTATAGCGCGAACATGCAAAGGCTGTGAGGTCCCGTACTGCGTTCCTGTACGGTGCATTTCCAAAGGTACTACTGGTCAGTCCTCTGCCTGTCTGCGCAGGCGTCCAAGCACTCACCTGATGGTTTCGGTCGCGGAGCGTGTTGGCCACGCTCTCCAGCTGTCTTCCGGACGGAGGCAAGTCGTGGTGGCTGTCGTTCGCGTGCGACAAGGTGGACCCGTTCTGCCCGTGTCGACCTGCTCTGTTCAGGGCAAAGTGGAACGACGGCATGCGACGGTTCGAGCAGCTCTTGGCGGACTCGACCGTGTCGGCGTGTCGATGTCGGGACAGGTCGGGCGCCGCCATCATGTAGTTCCATATGAAGTAGCCCATGACGGGCGTGAAGACTAAGATGTACGCTATCGAGGCGCCGATTATGACACGTCGCAGTCGAAGCGACGCAGGCGTTACGCGCAACTCCCTCAGGTCGAGGTTTTCAAAGTTAGCTACCTTGCTTCCCTGGGGCCTCATGACGGGCGGTGGATGAGGGCCTGGCCGCCCAGCGGGGGCCGGGCAGGCGCCTCCCCCTTCTTGTCTAATTCGCTCTTACTCTCTGTCTTTGGTTCGGGCCCAGGCGCCGAGAGGCCCGGGCGAGGCACGGAGACGCGGTCTTCCACTTTACATGCCGCCCTGGTCGCGATTCCTGGGACTTCACATTGGGCGGCGGCTGCGGCAGGAACGCCGCGATGCTGTTGTCGTCTTCATCGCTTTTACTGTCAGCGACGTTCGACAGCTCGTGTCCGCGAATGATAACGATTATGATTTTCATGTTCCCATGGCTCAAACCCACTGTTAGAGGTGAAAAGATAATGATGATTGATTTTTATGCCGCGTACCATAGCAAAAGAGGACGGGCCAGGAATCGGCCACGAACTTGACGATATATAAAGAATTTTGCCGTCGTCTTTTTTTTTCTTACATGACACATCGTGAGGACAATTTCCCAGGTAAACTATAATTTAAATAGAAGTATTATCAATGAAGAAGACATAGGGTATAGCCTGGTTGAACACTTAGCGCTAACATTTTTTGATGAGCCTTGGTCTCGCATATACAAACCTCAAGTTTTGTTTGTGCAGAATCAACTAGAGGCTTTAGATGTTAACATTCGCGATATCGTCTCAACGGATAAACCACTGGCCAATGCTAAAATTGAATTGGATAATATATTCCCTTCTAATGCCAAACTCCTACCTTCTAGATATTTAATATATAGGCTTATTAGAAGATCACTTATGTCAATTGGGAATTGATAATATAATTGCGACGGATGCATCCATGCGTGAGGAGAAAGCGGGAGGGGGCATTTTTTCAGAGACTTTGTCTTGATCATATATCTTGCGCCTCCCGGATTATACACCTATATTCGAAGCAGAGCGCTTAGCTGTTCTTTTAGCCATTCGCAAACTTCCTGTACAAAATTCGGCAGTTGTTATAGTGACTGATTCGCTTTCGGTATGCACATCACTCGCTTCAGCTTCTCCTTCCAAGTCTTCTGTTCTAAACGCATTTACAGCATTAATTCCTCCCCACGTTCGTGAAGTGCGATTGGTGTGGGTGCCAGGCCATGGCATCGTGGCATATTTATAAAACTTTAGCTTATAAAACTTTAGTCCGTCCTGTAATAGAATATGCGTCGATAGTTTGGGACCCATACTCTCAAGGCAACATAAAAAAACTAGAATCTGTCCAAAAGAAAGCGGCTCGGTTTGTATTTCGTTCTTATAGCTGGCGCACTTCTGCGAGTGCCTTGGTAAAGAAAGCAGGTCTCGAATGTCTACAAAAGAGGCGCCAACGAGACCGATTAAAATTCATGCGCCTGTGTTACAGGGCCGTGTTCAAGCTCCCCGGCGCGAAGTCGGTGAAGGGAACCACGGCAGTTTCGGTCGTTCCGTACGCAAGCAGACACAGTGAAAGGATCAGAGTCGTGGTTGAGAAAACAAAACAACAAAAATTTAATCTATAAAGTGGCACGATAAAAACAAGACAAACAACTACGCTTCACTCAAACTAAGAATATAACAGCGAAGATCAAGCTTTACAAATAATAGCAGGCGAAAATGACAAACTAAGAAAAAGTAAACTACGAACAAACAGTAACTAGGGCAATGAGAACAATAAAGACTAATTTACAAAAGTTCAGGTAGAGAGTTCAGGGGTAGAAACGGGTGGTGGCATACGTGCTGATGACCGGCAGCGTCGAAGGGTCCACGACGGTCTGGTGCGGCAGTCTGGTACGGCACAGCGTTGAGGTCTATGGAGATGCGGCGCTGATGTTCCCGGGGAGCTAGTGCTTGACGGCAAACCCGAGCAGTTTTAACTAACTCGAGCCGAAGTCCCGATGCCTACGTTGCAGACGGTAAGCGCACATCTCAACTAGGCGAAGCGGCTAAGGTTAGGTGGCCAGCCGGTACAGAGCCACGCTAACAACTTCTAGAGCGATACGATGATCGGCTTCTACGCCGTGTAAGCCAAGCGACTAGAACCCCGTGCTCCTCAATGCTCCTCGCTTAAATACCCGCATGTTTTTCCCGATTCGCTGTCTTCGGAATCGGGGCGTGTTTTTGAGACAATTGTTCTACAACTTCATTTCTGGCTCCGCCCAAAATATCCCTCTCGCAATTACTGCACTGGAGAGGGCGATGACCAAACCCTTTCTCGTGGTCCCCGACGGGCCTCTTCCTTCTGCACCCCCGACTGACAGGTCATCAGCGTGGCGGGGGGTGCCCTTCGAGTCAACAACGGGATGCATACTTGTCCCCTTTGGACACGGTGGCCGACGAGCAAACAATAGCGTAGGTCCGCGCGCACGTGGCCAGTGCACGTCAAACGGCTGCTCGCTGTCTTGCCCGGCATTGTTGGTCCGAAGCACCGTTGTTCGGCCATCAAGAACCACAGCCAGGGGGTCGCAGGAGAATGTTTCAAGTTGAAGCTTCCCCGCTCAGGGGGGCCATCTCCACGTCTTCTCCGAAAAATGCCGAGAACTTTCGACGTACTTGGAGAGCGGCCGAAGCGCTTCGAAACTTGCACGTGCGGCCCTGCCGTACATCTTTAGTCATATTAAACCACGAGGCAATGTCAATCCGTGACAGCCTGCTATTTCATGACAAACTGGGTGTACACAAGGAAACGTACGTAGAACCAGTGTCCAAGCGAGCCACCCGGTCCCATCATAATAAAAAAAATAAAAGAATATTCCTGCCGCACTGAAACTTTCGCAAACTCTTTTTTTCCCAAGACAATTCGAGAGTGGAACCGCCTCCCAGCCAGTGTTGTGGAATGTCCGGCTACTGATTCTTTTGTAAAAATTCTTCAGGTGTGATCGCTTTTACAATCATTTACGACCATTGTAGTTTCAAACGCTGTCCATATGCCTTACACTTATCTGTTTCATTTTTCTTTAGAGTACATTATAAGCATTTTAATCCCTTTAGTTGACGTGATACGGCTGTCGCGTATCCGCTTGCTTTTTTTTTCTTTTTTTTTACGTAAACAGAAGTACTGTCATATCTTTCTGCAATCAGTTTGCGCATACCACTGCTTGAAAAGTTGCGATTACGTTTGTACTTTGTTCGTCTGGAGCGTTCTTTCTTTTCTTTCTTTTGCTTGTTCTAGTGACACGATTGTTGTATCTTGATTTGTTCACTTTATTTTGTACCTGTTACTCCCACTCCTGCTTACAGCCTCAGATAGAGGCTAGCAGTACTGTATAAATAAATAAATAAATAAATAAATAAATAAATAAATAAATAAATAAATAAATAAATAAATAAATAAATAAATAAATAAACGAGATGGCTTATGTTCTCGCGCGGTGGTCCCTAGATGGGCCGGTAATGTCCGTGGTGCCTATTACTTACTGCCTTTGTTACTTTGTCTAGATTCCGTAAGTACTCCTTACTTCAAGATTCTTTTAAAATGAAGTTACCTATTGAAGAATATGGGCATCTTTCTTTTGTTCGGGATAATAAGTGGTGTCCCTCTCGTAAACAGGAAGTAGCAATAACAAAATTTAGCTGTCGTATCCCTCCATTGAATTTTTATTTACACAGGTCTGGTCTGGTGCCATCTCCGCTATGCTGTTATTGTCAAGAGCCTGAAAACATTGATCACTTTCTAATTACCTGTCAGCGTTATAGCAGTCAGAGGAAAAGGCATTTCGAAATTTCATTCAGGAATTTAAATATTCCCCTGAATTCTAAGAATATTCTTTCCTTTGGAGCGTCCTCACTAGGTTACAGAAACAGGAACGTCTGCTTAGCCATGTGGAATTTCCTTCGTGACATAAGAAGAATTCATTGATAATCATCATTTCAACCAAAAGTTCGTACCTCGAAATTGCTCCCACTAGTTGATTAAACCTCAAATTATTTTATTATGGTTCATTTGTATTATAGTCTATCATTCTCTAACATTTCATTCTTCCTTACGTTACCGATTCTTTACTCTTCCTTTGTTTTAGCTCAATTTTTTCCTCTTTATATTAACCGCCGGCTTCATGGCCAATCCCCCGTAGTGGGCAAGAGCCAAATATCAAGGAAAAAGAAAGAAAGAAAGAAAGAAAGAAAGAAAGAAAGAAAGAAAGAAAGAAAGAAAGAAAGAAAGAAAGAAAGAAAGAAAGGTCCCACTGCAGCTCTCGTAACTCATCGTGCTTGTTGGGTAGGCCGTCGCTGGAGCTCTCCAATGCCGGTTCAGTCTGCAAGGAGGGAGGTGACGGAAAAGCGAATCCCAGTACAGACGAACCACTAAAAGAGAATGAGGATTAGTAATACCGGGAAACATAAAGGCGGAAAGGCAGGGACTCCGGAGCGTCCTTGGGAGTGGGGGCGGGGGGCAGGTATTGTCATCTTTGTATGTTGTGTTTATTATGCATTTGTTCTCAATATTTGTCGATTCTATTTATTTAAATTAAATATTATGTAATATTAATTAGTAGTTTAATGACATCATGATAATGTTTAAGTAATTTTAGCCGTATTAAACTTTACGTATTTGCATCCCAGTTTATTTCACATCGGTATACACTTCAAAAATGCTTGGAAATTTCGGAAGTACCAAAAACCTGCGCAGACCACGCAACCCACGTGGTTGTGTATTCCAGTGCTTTGGAGTGCTTGAGTGGTCACTGGACCACACAACAACCAGCATGAAAATTCTTGTCGAAAATTTGATTTCAGCATAAACGGCCGGAAAGTATGTGTGTGTGAGGGGCGGGGGGGGGGACCTTCCTCCTCTGGAAAAATGTTGGGGGGCGACTGCCACATCGGTTCCGCAGTCCCTGCGGAAAGGTTAACGAGAGCCGAATCCGGCTGAATGAGCCCGGCTGGCTGCCTTGCGATGGGAGTCCGCCGCGGTGGTCTAACGGTTATGGCGCTTCACTGCGGTCCCGAAAGGTGCTTGCTGAAGCCCGGCCGCGGCGGTCGCACTTCGACAGAGGCGAAATGCTAGAGGCTCGTGTACTGTGTGGCGCCAGAGAACGCTAAAGAAGTCCGTGCGGCGAAAATTTGCGGAGCGCTCCGTACGGCGTTCCTCTCCTTTCTATACCTCACGGACGCTGCCTTGCTCTGTACAATGGCTGAAGATGGCAGCGCCTTTTCTTTAACCGAATAACAACGATTTTATTTCGAACTAGGAAAGGAAGCGAAGGTTAGAGGGTGTGTGCCAAGGTGAAATCTATCTTAAAGTGACAAAAGGGGAAAAGTTGCAGGCACAAAATAGTTAAAAGCCGAATGCTAGACGAAGGATGAGGCGTACAAGAGCAGGGCCCGGACAGCACGTTGGAAAGTGCCAACGTCCTGCCCTTCATCTAGTGTTCTACTAATTGATCACGGAGTCACCAAGTAGGTCGAGCCTGTAATCCGCGGTCCGTCTGTGGGCGCGTGCCGAGGTTGGTAATGGTAATGGTGGTTGGTGGTGGTAAGGGTGACAAGATTGCAGCAAAGTATACATAACACATATTTTAACTACTATTTCTTCATTCCAAGTTAGTACAGGAATCTATGGCGACTCTTCCAGCGGGAGACCAAGTCTAGGCATTCCAAGCAACACTGCGCAATATGTGCTACTGTTGAACCATCTATTCACCACGTAGGCTGCTGGTCCTTATTTCCATCAGTAAATCTCATTTTGATTTCATTCGGTTTCATTTGTCTAGATAACGCTCGTTGAATGTGCCTTGATCGCTCTCTTGTAGTTACTGTGCCGGTTTTGCAACAAGGCGTCGTTTCCAACGATAGTCACAACATGGGTAGTAATTTTTTACTACTATGCACGTCCACAGAAAATTGCTGCGCTTATGTGTTCAAATAAGATGTATCTGGGAAACTTGTATGGACAAAGATATCAGTTTCGCACGAACGTCATCTCAAAAATGGCTCGAAAAGCAGCAAGCTTTTTTGCAGAACGCGGCCTCCCTGACTTCGAAAAATACAGGAACCTTTCCGTGCAAACTTCGTTGCTGTTATTGCCATGCTACATTAGCACAATTCATTACCTAAGCTGCTTGCTTTACCCTCATGTGCCTAAAACTGCTGTGTTTAAACTGATTGTGCATAAACTGTTGATACATATTTGTGCAATTTTTTTCTGCACATGTATATCTAATTATATTTGTTAGCGTACGCTGCCTTTCAGTAGTATTGTTTATTATAACATGTTGTATAACTTCTTGGCTTTTGGCCCCTCCTGCTTGGTCTTTGGACTGTAGTATGTACTAACTAAATAAATAAGTAAAGCTCACAGTCCCAGTTCCTTTCCCTCAAGACAAACAGATAGTCATGTATCCGACTTTGTGCCGATCACTTTCATAGGAAAGGAACCGCCTTCGCACGGGCCGACGAAGGCTATGGCAATGCTGATGATAGTGATGCTTATGGTGATGTTCACCGATATTTTTCGTGAAACGGGACGATAACAAGTATAGCACATCTTCTCTCTTACTATCAGTCTTACTGAATACGTTGTATTTCCGTATACTGTATGTCTTGGAACTGCTTTTTCTTCTTTACTGATACAGACATGCGTAAGTTTATATTAAATTCTGTTATAACTACGCCTGTAGCGATGTTGTTCTTCTTCTTTCTCACTAAATCGTGTTTTGCCTGTCTCAACGGCTAACCGGTTATTATAAACTTCCATACTCCTAGAACCCAGAGCCCCTGAAATATAAATGCAGCCTGTTGTGAATACGTGTGCCAGCATATTTTCATACAGTTTTCTTTAAAACTAAACTGTTCCTGATGAATAAACCAATCACAGCAAGAGGCGCTCCTCGTGTGATCCCTAGCCCCTCTGCCCGTTTTCAACGGCGCACGCTGATCACAGTGTTCCGATCGCTCGGCGGACAAGTTGCCAGTTCACTCATCGCCTTGAGTCGCAGTTCGCCTATAATCAAACGTCTCTGGCATCGCGGTGAGTTGAGCCATTTCTACGTATTTCCGTTTTAATTCTTCATAATCGCCCCAAATGCATGACGGCGACCGTTTGCCGCAAGCGTTTGACAAAGGCGCTCACAATGTCCATTGCGGAAAGACACGGCCGTGGCTCGGACGTTGGTCAACGCGCGGCGTTGGTCAACGCGCGGGCGACAACAGGAAAATCGTTGGCGAAGTGGCCGTGCTTGTCAGCCGTGTGGGAACGTGACACATGGTGCGATCAGTGGCGACACGGACATGAGATGGAACGGCAGGCACAGGACGACTTTCATCTTAGTTCAGGATTACCGACACATGTGTACGCCCTAACATGCACGTATATGCGCCATGCATGCTTGGGTGTATGAACACTGCACGCTAGGTGATGATATACTGTCCTGTACTGTCCTTGCAGTTGTATCGCCAGAGTTGGACATAGTTTCGCTTTAGTTTGCCAAGAAATGCTTTGCATATATACGTATTGTTATGATGCCTTATACCTTAGACATTTTACGCTCCCACCTTCTCTGCAAGCACAATTTTCCACGAATGCTCGCTTGAGGTAGGAGGCACTTGTCGCAGCAGAAGAAAATTCGACGTATTATTTCTGTTGCGGAGCAGTGCGTCTTTGACAGCTGCCGTCTGGGTGGGTATTTCATAGCATGGAACTTTATTGTGTTCTCGTCGACTTACGGGAGCACAATGAGCTGCTGGATGGCACAGCAAACTGTTGCATGTTTTTTAGCCCGTACGCGCAGTCAGAGACTGCCTCTCAGACTCAATGTAACGGCAGTAACGGCTAGCTGTAGCCCACGATTTCGCGGCGACAGCGCCCCGGACAACATGGCGGACGCGCCCATGGCCTCTGGCATGGAGCATCTATGGCCTCAAGATGTGTGTGCGTGTTTTTAATGCACGCTGTATCGAGGTTGGGGTGTGGCCCAAGTACTAAAACATTTTAAGCAGAACTAACCAACACCACTGTGATCTTCTTCGTCTTTTCTATCCTTACAATCCTTGCGAAACCGAAACCGTACGTAACGCGACTACAACATTGCCTTCGGCTTGGCCGGCGCGTTCGCCTTGTCGTTCGTAAGCAGGACCGGCTGACAACAACGGCTGACACAAATGTCACTGCTTTATCACTACTCTTTGTTCAGCTGTCCTGTAACTCGAGCTGCACGAGGCTTTCTTGTACAGCTTACGTTAAGCGCATTCCACGGTAAGTTGCCCCCTCGTGCTTGAAGTCCTCGCGCGTGATATCCCCATAGATTGTGGTTGTATGCATTACGTAAGAATCACCCTAATATATGCTATCTCTTTAGGAGTTGATGCTTAACCAATCACCACGAGTCCTTCATATGTGTTTACACGCCTGGACAGCAAATGATCAACGAAATTTAACCGCTTAGCCAACGCAAGTGGCAGCCGATCGTGCGGTTTCGGTTTCTCGTATTCCGCGCGTGGAGTACCGTATCAAACGAACATTGCGTGACGTCACTTCACGTAATATTGAAGCGGGGATGTTGCGTAAGGCAGGCTAATACGAACGCACCCGAAATCGCTTGGCGTCGCTGTGGTTGCCGTGGCGGTGCTGGTGGTGACTCTGTGGAGATTTTCCGGTGCCCCTGTTGGGATTAACCGCACTTCCCCAGCTGGCTGCAGGCCTCCATCGCTTCGAACATAGCGTGCGCGTGTAATAAGGTTGGTGATCGTCCAGTTGTCGTGTCATGGAACGGACGAGCCACCACTGAGATGGATGCGACGGACTTGCTTCCGCACCTTTCACGAGCTTCGCTACAACTGACGTAAGTTTGTTCGCGAGGCACCGTTTCTCTTACGCGAGCTGTGTGGCGGGCAGGCGGCCCACAAAGACGCCGAGCTTGTTTACAAGCGAGATCGGCGATTGGGAACCGCTGCCCTTCGCTGTCTTTTGCTTAGTTGGCTCGAAGCGGTACTCCGGACGCTTGGTTTTGAGTCCGCTCAGTTGGCATCGGCAATCGCTTTGTTCGCAGAGCACGCCTTTCTGCTGCACCCGCGGAAGAAACTTTGAAAAGAATTCCGCGGTCTGTGTTCTCGTTTTATGCTCATCTGCATATCGCGCCTGAACGCTTCCTGTTTCTTTTTTTTTTTTTTCTCTGACTCGTTAGAGCACCCGCAAGCTCTAGGAACTGTGAAGGCACGCGTTCAGGAGCGAAAGCATTGTGGGTCCTACAAAATAAGTTTGGGTCCCTGTTGTGGCTGTTAGCGTAGCACACACACGTAGTACTCGTCCCTTCAAGACACCTTACTGCACCGTGGTATCGAGGAAACCTTTCCCGAATTGATAAAAGCGTGAACTCGTGGTTTACGATTTGGTGCATGCTTAATTCGTTCTTTTTGGTCGCATCTAGAACGTGAGCTCCCGCGTCGATTTTATCGCTTTTTGGGTTGTTCCTCAGGAAACTCGTTGAATAGAACATTGACAGCGATGTCCAAAGAAGAAAAAAAGAAAAAAAAAAGAATTCAGAGCCATTCCACTTTGTAAAATACCAGCGACGCTGTGGTATTTTCAAACCCCATTGGCCAATGTAACGTAGCCTTGAACGATTGAACAATGTACTGTTTGAAATCGTTGACAGCAACACAACTAAATGCATTGCAGCTTTAATTCACATAAGGCACTTTTCAGTCAGTTTAATTAGGATTTGATTCGCTTAGTTCACGGTTGCCTAATGTCAACTCACCTTTAGGTCAGTTATTGCACCGTTGATTCACCGTAATACTGGCTTGATTCACTGTCCTGGTACACACACTCATGTATGCAACTTATATTGAGCAGTTCAGTAGACGAGCAGCCACGAAAGATCAAGAAACTCTACGCTTTTGTTTAATGAAACCCACGACGTTATTAGTTTGCTCCATTGTTTGGCGTACTCCTACAGACAATTTTCTAAAGGCATTACCGTAATTGACAGATGAGTCGATATAATGTGTTCTGGAGCGTTGTCAAAAACACAACTTTCGTAGGCTTGTTGTGAACTTAGCTAATAATGAACTGCACCAATATTTGAAGTCTGAGTTCTCATCCATTTTGTGATTCATATTTTCATTCATGTTGTGAATAAAGGATCACTGACTTCTGAATAAGTTTATAACTAATTACCCTCTCTAATCTTAATGACTGTATAGCAATAATATAAGCATTTAACCTTATTTGCTTTCTCGCAATTGAAAATGCAGTGTCGTGAAAATTATGTAAAAATTTGGCGCATTTATAGACACTCCATCATCATTAGCGGTGCCTGAGGTCCCCCTGTGAGCAACGTGCAAATGTTCGAGCATTAGAATATGTTCCTTCATTGTCAGATGTCCGCAGGTCTTGCAATTTAGCATACCAATGTAGATCATGTGCCATGTAATTGCATGGCATTATTGACATTTGCATGGGAAATCGTTATTGGGATACCATTTGACCAATGCTGGAAAAGACTTGTTGGTCTTACTTGCCTGGAACTTGCGTCAGCCAAATCTCTCTTGTGCAAGCACACTTCCTAACCTCAGCAAACTTTCTGATCACTTGGAACCCACTCTGTTATTCTTGTAGACCACTGGTTATCTTCTTTATGAACTGCATTGTCATCCAGAGACTTGCTACTTATTTTAGTCTCAGCGGAAATATGAGCTTATGCATCCATACTTCTGCCTTCCATATGTTACATCTATAATTTTTCAAACAGTGATCAGAAAGGACTTGATATCCCGAGCACACCACGATGAACAACTATTTGGAATGAACATGAGCCAGTAGAACTCTGCAAAGTGCTGCAATAATACCTGCAGCGCACACCATAAATACAAAAGGAAAGTTACTTCACTGTCTTCCTTAATTGCCTTCTGCGTGACATCGATGGCCAGTTGTCGGTGCTTTACTCTGCCAACAACACGTATAAAACGCTGTTAATGTGACAACGTGGGCAGGTACGTCCAACAATGCCTGAAAAACACAGGCCTATTCTTTGCATTTATAAGTTTTGCAAGCCATGCAGTGCTCATATTTTTACCAGTGATGGGTTTGCAGTACTCTTTATGCAGTGTGTGTGCATTTACATGAAGTTTTTCGTATGTACCCCCCCCCCCCCCCTTCTTTTCTTTATCAAAGCTTTTGATAGCATTACACAAGCAGACACGCATGCGTACACAAGCACATAAAATGTAGAAGACTTTCCATGGTAAAATCTTGGCTATGCCTCAGCCAAACATTGTTGTCGTACTGTAGCTCAGTTTGGACAGTGATGGGATGTGCCAGTAACCTTGCTGTTAGCACACTGTGAAGATGTCTTTTAGGAGTGACAGTTGCTTTAAAGGGACGCTAAAGGAAAATATTAAGTTTGGTTATATTTTTATATTTATTTATTTAAAATACTGCTACACTCAGCTAAGAGCATACCAGGTACATACGTGTAACAGAATAATCGAACATGCGCAAAACGTTGCGTAAATACTGGCACTTTTACTAGTAATAGAAGTTATAACATAATAAAGTATTAAATCATGAGTAGCAGTAAATACCAAAAGCAAGGATCATCAACAAAGAAAAAAAAGAATGTGCAGTTTGTTCCCAATATTACCCCTCCTCCGTTTTATTCATGTACTGTGCAATGGACACACACACCAAAATATGAGTCACACAACGAAACATGAAACAGCACAACGTGGGATTGCGCTCACTGTGTGCACGACCTCTTCTCCTGCTCCCACCAGAAAAAAAAAAAAAGAAATACACAGAGAGACAGGAAATGGAAAACAGGCATGCACAGCGTAGCGGTGCCTGACTAAATGCGAAAGGAATGAACAAGCAGACCAACGAAAGTCAAAGAACGTGCTGATGGTGTAGTTGCCTAAACCTTTCACGATACAAACTGGTGAAAGTAGGTATGTATGTTTTTTAACAAGGAAATTATCACCACTTCCTCTGCACCTACAAACGAATTTTTTTTCGTTGAGAACTGCTACTGGAAGTTCCTGGTGTTGCTGCTCAATTTGAATCGCCTGCACTGAAAACAAGGCTCCACAATCTCAGCTGCCAACACCACAGTGCAGTAAGCTCCACGTCCATGATATGTAGCAGCAGGTGTGGCTACTGTGCGTCTATTCATTGTCAAAGTTTATTTAATTCTTTTTTTCCTCATAACCTGGAGCTGTATAGTTGAGTATTCAAAACAGATGAGCCACTCCAGTTTCTCAATTTCATCACTTTCTCGCTTACAGCTGCCTCGCTTTTACCAGGAATGGCGAACTGGTTACCACAGAAACATAATCTTCTAATCTTGCTCAATGTAATACTTGCCTTTTGTGTTCCATTAATGTAGCAGACCTTTTAACGTGTCTTTGCTCATTGGTGATGATGTAACTCCAGAAGCTAGATATTTTCAGTCCAGTAATTACCATATTGTGCGGAAACTTACCATGTAGTGAGAAAACTCAAGAAGTTGAGAACCGTGCAGCATGCAGTGGAGTGAAAATAACACTAAGAGATATGAAGACAGCAGACTAGATTGGAGAACAAACAAGTGTAGCCAATACAGTAGTTGGCATTGAAGGAACACTAAAGGTGAATTTTAAAGTCGACATGAATTGTTGCAATACTATTCAAGAAACATCGCAGTGTCTGTTTTGCCCCAAGAAAACAGTTAGTTTGAATGAAAATCATATTTTAATGGGTGACATGCTGTTAGGACTATCCGGACACACTTCCTCTAGCCATGATCTTCTGATGTAGTATTTGCCACCTTCCCTTTTTAATGGCCTATAGTCCAGCGAGCTGTGTGAAAGGCAGGGGCAGGTAGGAGAGGAGGGCTTGCCTAGTGTCAGAAAGCGTCGGTCGTAAGCAGACACCACGGTCCACTGTCAGCAGCCGTGGAGAAACCTGTTTCTATTACGTTGTAGGTACAGACGAATTGAGGGACGTGTGTTTGCCATTGGTGATGACGTAACTCCAAAGCTAGATGTTTTCAGTCCAGTAATTACCATATTGTGCAGAAACTTACCATGTACTGAAAAAACTCAAGAAGTTGAGAACTGTGTGTATGAATTGAGGGACCATGCTGCCCCTACTGGCCACCACCTTTTGGGTCTAGTTAGTGATGGCTGAAGTTTTTGCAATGGATGGAACAGAACTGGGCAAGCAGAATTTTATTCCGTCTTTTAAAGCACTGCAATGATTTTCTTTATGTTTCAGAGTATCAGCAACTCTCTTTTTTGAGGCTTGACTGTGCCACTGGGCCAAGGTGCCATAATATCCCGCTGTTCACGCTTGCCTTTTCCTGCATTTATGTAAATTTCCCTGTGAGTGAAGTGCTGGCACAGATAATATTGACATTCTAAATGTTGTCAAGCATTCACCCATCATTCTAACTTTCAAAAGTTGTTGTGCTTTTAGTGTCTCTTTGGACTAGGGCAGATGGTGTAATTCGAAGGGCGCATGCCTGGTGATCAGTTTTCGCAATGGAGTGGGTACCAAGGGATAAGATGGACAGTCTTGGATGGCACAGGGTGAAGTGGGGTTGTTGTGAAATTCAAGAATTTTCAAGCACGCAAGTAGATCTGGTCACAAAGCACAAGGTAAATTTGGAATCACTGAGTGTGTGGACATAAAATAGGCTGAGGACAATGATGAAATATAATTCGGAATGCACAGACAATAGTGTAAAGGGAGGTCAGATTTTAGGGGCGAAGCTCCTTAAGGCGTGGGTCGTTCGTCCCTTGTAGTCGTAACCACCTCGTTCTAGGATTGCGCTCGATAGCTCGCGCGCCGGGAGGCTCGCGCTCGCCCTCGGCGCGTTCCTCCCGGCGCGCGAGCTCTCTCACTCTTCCATCTGCTGTCTTGTGTGAGAGAGACAGAAAGAGAGAGAGAGAGAGCGAAAGACTGTCCGTTTCTAACGATGATGATGGGTTTGTGCTAGCGCGTTACGGCGCGTGTAAGAATCTGGTGTAAGACGCTGTGGCCTCTCCGCCTTATACTCTTTCAGCAGTCATGTGATGGCGTCGGCAAACGCGGTGCGCGTTCCGGCCTGTGTAAGGGGCTGCGTAAGATGCTGTGGCCTCTCCCCCCTTACTAGAGTGTACTGCATGTTTCTAACGCGTTTGTGCTAGCGTCCCCTTAAACGCGAGATCCCAGCGTTCGAATAGAGTGTTTCTCACGTCTTTACATGATGATCGACTGGGCGAATTACACGGAAGATTAACGGTTTACCGGTGATTCACTCCGGAGCTTCACCCACTCATCATCATTCACCCTGTGGATATGCTGTGATTTTTTTTTCTCTGTGTGTGTGTGTCATTTTATGGAACTCATTTAGCATTGCTGTCTGAAATGAAAGCAGACCTTAAGCATTGCGCAGGTTTTATCCTGCAGAGACAGGAAGGCATGTAAACGTGGATGCAAGAGTAGAAGAGTAGACAACATGAACACCGACTATCACCTGAAGGAGAGCGCTGAGACAGACAAGAAAGATGACAGAGGAACTTGTCTGCACATGCACGGGAATGGTAGCACCACCTGTCGAACGGGTACACGTGCCACTCTACATGCGCAACAACTGTTAAGGCATTTTATCTCTTCTCTGTATAAGATAATCAAAGGCTGGCTCACATACACACTTACACTGTAATTGATATGCCAAGCCTGGACCATTAAACAAGTTTCTTCATTGTTGTGTCTGTATAGAACCACGCGTTCATCTGACTTGGGCGTGCACTTGCAAGTTTGACAGTGCAACGAAAGATTAGGAGGTGTTCCACTAGTCGGTGACCTTTTATGTTCAGTTACTCTATGATTAATATCTAGCCCTGTATGTACTGCGTAGGGTCTTTATATAGGGAGCTTTATATACCCTACCTACCTTTGTATACCCTACAAGGAGCTTTATATACCCTACCTAGGTGACAGTCCATAAAATCGTTATCATTGAGATCTTGAATTTGCTTTGCACTACTCATTGCTGAACTTATCTGAAGAAGCCACCATTAGATCATGGACCATTGAGTGATAAAATAATTGGTGCACAAGGCACTTTTTAAGTTGGAAGAGACTAACTTAGAAGACATGGTGGCTATAAGGTGTTCAGTTTTTAGGCAGTCATTTATAGAACTGCTGTTGGGGGTTTTGCCATCTGTCCCGTCACTCTCTATAATCTTGTTCATGTATGTGCATGTGTGTGTGTGCACACACGTGTGTTTGGGGGGGTGTATGCTTGCACACACATGCCTGCACGTGTGTGCAGCCGCTTTCACACCATCTACGCACACATGTGTTACCTGTAGCACAGTGGCATTAATTCTACGTGCTATTCCTTAAATTCAATGCTGAATGGGCTAAGCCTTGCGTCCCTTGAGTGCCCTTGGATGAATATTCTTTGGCAATCCGTTCCTCCGCACCTTTGTTGACCTGCAAGCTTTCGTCTCCTATTAACGCATTGAACTGCTGCTTTTCTGTCTCTGTGCAGCTGATTCCACACGCTCACGCTGACAGCAGCAAAGATGGACACACCGTCGGCAGGGGGCGGTGGCGCACCCAAGGATCCTGCGCAGCCACGCGTGCTGAGTGCGACGTGTCCCGACGAGGCGTGCTGTGCGCGCCTATTCTTTCCGTCCTACGACCAGAGTGTCGAGTGCCCCCAGTGCGGCCAGCGTCACGACCGGACAGCCCTGCGTGATGTGCAGGAGGTGTCTAACCCGGGAATTGCCTTTCACTCGCTAATTCGAAACATCCTCATTAGTAAGTGACCATTTTTCTCAGATTTCAGGAGCTGCAGTAGGGAATGCTCTGTTCTCGGTTATCTTCAGTGTGGTTTGCTTGTCCTCCTGCTAACTTGTCGAGACTCTTTATTGAAGAACTTGAACGTTAGGTGAACCGTGATTGGGCCACGTGGTCTTAGTTGGTGCGTTAATCACTAGTGCATAACGTTTTGCTTATTAAGGCAGTACCACTGTCGCATGGTTGTTGTGAAGTCTTTCAGACTGATTGTCTATCAGCTTGAGAGAAGGGAACGTACACTGCTACATCAACTGCTTCAGGAATTGATGCATCGACAGCTGTTGAGCCGATAAAGTGGCTTGGAAGTCTGTTGAAACCACAAGGCCCTTCAATTAGCTATAGAAGTATTCTTGTCAAAGGCTGGTCGAACAAAAAGAGCATGTGCTATGGAGAATAGTAGAAACCTACTACACCTTGGAAAAATCATTTATTCTCTTGTAACGGCAATACATGACAGCGTCATGTCAAAAAAAAAGACAGCTCATACAACAGCCAGGGTGTTTGTAGAGCACATCAGCTAGCAATTGCAACAATGCACAACTGCTGTATTAGTGTAGCTAAATGCGTGCTGTTTAGGCATTGGTTTTGTTTACACAGTAGTGGAACTGCTGCACCAGTGCTGTCATCTAGCTCCAGACTTTTGAGCTTTCCCAATTTGTGTCGCACATATTTCTGATAAGTCATTGGAATGGGTGCATTCAGTGGCAACAACAAAAGCGTAGCTGCCCAGCTAAGTAAGTGACGTTTGTTCCTGGCTGCAGCATAAAAAAAAAAGATCTTATGTTTAGCTTGGCTGCATTGTGCGTAAATAAATTCCTTTGGAACAATCAATCAATTCAAAGTTAAACTGAGGCGGGGTTTTACTTTCTAAGCTTGAGGGCGCAGGTTCGACTCCCAGGCATCGCAGCTGCACTTTTTTTGGAGCGATGTGCAAGGATGCCGACGTGTACTGAGATTTATGTGCCCATTAGAGAAACTGGGTTGGTCAAGACACCAGAGATCAGTTATTGTTAGCTCCTTGTTTGGCTGGCTTTAAAATCGCAAGCGGGAACGCCAAAGCGGGTAAGAATTATGTCTATAGAACATTTTGTTTGGGGTCCATTGGTCCATTTCCACGTTGTTGAGACTTGTGCTATGTATAACAATGTAAGCTGCAGTCACTAGGATAGCCAGGAATCTCTTTTTGGCCCATTTGCACCCTTGACCCTTAAGTGATGCCTAGACAAGTGAGTTTTGCTGGCTGTCATTTTACATTGGCCATTGTATGCTAATGTTAAAAGTAATGTTAAACTTCACCATTCATTACACAGGCAACCTTGTGCCCAAGCACGGTGAGGACACGATCAAGGTGCGAGGCTTGTCCAATTATCACTGCAAGCTCGTCTCGCCACTCCTCACCACGTACGGCATGGACAAGCAGTCGGGCAAAGCTCGACTCCTGTCGGAGATGGGTGCGGGCGCCTACTTCGACTGCAGTGTATTGGCAGTGCGTGCCTTCCGCATCGACCCGGAACTGGTGGACGTGGCAGGCTACGGCAAGGACGTGTCGGGGAGCTTGTCGTACCTGCGCGGCACCCTAGCCTTGGTGAGGGCCCACAACGATGGTGAAGATCGTCTGTTGCCCGTGCACGTCGATGGGGACGGCCACTGCCTGGTTCACGCTGTGTCACGTGCCCTGGTTGGCCGGGAACTCTTCTGGCACCCGCTACGGTGCCACCTCAAGCGGCACCTGGAAGAACACCTTGCCAAGTACAAGGTGTGTGGGTGTGGTTGTAGGGTGTCGCATATTGGAGGTGTTCTTTAAAGGGGTCGTGGAAAGAATTCGGAGATGGCTGGTTGTAATTTCACTGCTTCAGTACGCATTCGACAAACCGATTCCGAAATATTCCGCCGAAATATTCAGTGCACATTTAATAACGCTCGTTTGGAACGCCAGTGTTCTTGCACTCCCGAAACGACTAGTTGGTGACATTGCAGTAAGATATTTTTAAGTACAAATGCCTAGTGAACTCTCGTTCGCTCTAAAAGAATCGATTTACTTGAAAGCCAGAAAGAAAGAAAATACTTATAACCCGTGTGATGCTGCCATTCGGGAGCAAAGCTGCAGCACGGTTTGTCCTCCCGTGGCCTCCGAGGGCGCGCCAATCTCGGAGCTACGGCAGCCACTAACATGACATCATCTGCATAGTTGAGGGGAATGCACGCAATGAAACCAAAACCGCGTTTTTTATCGCTCTAAATCAACGCACACAATGCAACGGAACAATGCATATTGTTGATTGGAGGGTCAGGGTCCCGAATACGCACTTAGTACAAAATGTTCAGAAAATGTTTCACCACCCCTTTAAATGAAATCACAAAGTATACATGTTTCGGAACATTTTCAAGGGCCACTTGGTCCATAGCAAATTGCGCAAGTGAAGGAAACAAAAAGAGAACTGCATCTGAGAAAGAATACGATGTCTGGTCAGGTACAAGACTTTAAGTTGATTTAGTTGCTGCTCCGTTTGCCAGTGCCGATAGGCACACTGCTCTTTGGGAATCCAACTCACAGTTGGGCACTCCGTAGCTTATGCTGAGCACAAATGGGATGCACTACTGCCATCTGAAATGGGCATTGCGTGTCTTATAGCAACCACATTCAAATACATGCGTGCAGTTACGGGTTATGCTTGAGTGCCTTCTCTATGTCCGAATGCGCCTCTCTGCCCATTCTGCTTTTGCTGGTGCATTTATTAAAGACTTTCTTGTCTTTCTTGGGATACTTCAATGCAGAAATTTTGGTCTGTCTGTCTGTCTGTCTGTGTGTGTGTGTGTGTGGGTTTGTGTGTCTGTCCTGCTGCGAAGGGTGAACCCCTTCCTCAACGACCACCCAGCTTGAACTGGTGGCTACCTTCATACTTCAGAACACAGTCGGCCAAAAAGCAAATATTACGCATATCTGAGGCGCAACATCAATACATATGTATTGGACGGTGTGTTCCTTTAGTAGAAAATACATAGATGCGTGATTCTAAAGACCCTAGTGCTTGTTAGGATGCACAAAAGCGGACGTGTCCTGTACTAGGCAAGCTTCTTGCGTTTCCCGTAACCATGGCCAGATGGCGCCCTTATCTCGCGCTCGTGCCGAACAGAAGGCAGGGAACGGCCGCCCGCCACTCCGGCCGGTCCCTTTCTCTCCTCGCGTCTCTTCGTTTTCCCTCTCGCTTGCGCAACTCCTCGGGGGGAATAGAAACACGCGAAACGGGACTCATGTAGTACGGGCGGTAGAAGGCTATCGTCTTTCGACGGCATTTGCTGCGAAGCACGGAGATACGCGGCCAATTTTTTTTTAACTGGACCATCCGGTGTCACCGATGGGTGCAGTGGACATGCACGCACAGACATATTTTTTCTCTGACCCAAACGGTTTCATTGTGGAATATTGCTGAATTTTTCTACACTTACTGCAAGTAGAAGCTTGTGACATGACAGGGCAGGATAGGAGAGGTTGCATGCAAAGAAATGTTTGAATATAGACAGCCACCTTGGCAGAGACATTGGGACAGCAAACATGGTGCTTACCGCAATGGGTTTTTTATTGCATAATAGAAAGCATTCATAAACCTGATACAGCATCGATGTCGTTGCCATGTTGTTGCATTCCAGAGCATATGGAGCAAGGAACCCATCACAGTGCTCTCATAGCTTTGGAAATGTTTCAGAGCAGGGAAAACTGGTTTCCCCATGCCTCTGCACGTCACTCAAGACACGCTTTCATGGCAGCCCCTGTCATTGAATAGGGCTATAGAAGTTTATATTTTTGGATTAAAGTGTGCTTTGAGTGCCCAGTTTTCCTCTTATCTGTAAGCGTGTTGCCTAATCCATACTTCATTTCTGTGGTAGACAGCAAATGCTAGTTGGACAAGCATGTCATGGCCTATTTATCTTAACTGCAACATCAAATGCTCTCCTATGCTTTTCTTATCTACTTTCTGTGGTAACTAAGCAGCCTACACATTGCTAAGCTCAAGAACAGCTACATCTCAGTGGTGGCAAAATGCAAAAATGCCTGAGTACTCAAGAGTTGAGGCATGTTAACGCTATCACTGCTATTTTTTTGGTACTGCTTTGCAATTCTCGCTGAGTTTCTTTTTTTTCATGCTTAGTGGACACTTTGTGCTTGCTATGCCGTATGACGCTGTTCAGGGCACATAGGCATGTTTGTTGAGGACTACCACATAAACCGGAATACAAGTAGAGATATTTGCAATAAAACAACAAGCTAAAGTCACCCCTTGTTTTATATAGCGGTGTTTAGCCGACAGTGCGTCACCGTCTGGCAACATGAGGCGTGAATGTGTGTCAAAAGCCACACACGGCTGTATCCACATCCAAATCCAATAGCGGGCATTTTTTTTAGTCCCTGTTTTCTTTGTGTTTGTATGGTGTTTGTGCTGTGCTTCCGATCTTTTCCAAGTTTTCCGCTCCGATTGACGCCACGTTTGAATTCTGTAGCGTTCTTTTTTTTTTTTTCCTCGTTCGTTGAATATGAGTAGCGGCACCAAGAGGCAGTTCTCAGCTGCATATAAACTAAATGTTGCTGAGTTCGCCGAAGCTAACGGCAACATGGCCGCTCAGCGGCGCTTTGGCGTTTCGGAAAAAAGCGTGCGCTATTGGAGAGCGCAGAAAGGGAAGCTGCAGAAGTGCAACGCTCAGGAAAAGTCGTTTCGTGGGCAAAGTGCGGTTCACCAAAGCTGGAGGATACGCTCGCGGACTTTGTGCGAGAAGTTTATGCGCGCTCGCTGCCAGTGACTGTGGCTACCATTCGCAACAAAGCTGTGTGGAGCTCACTCGAGAAGCTGGGCTCACGAGAGAAGAGTTCCATGCACAGAGCTCGTGGGTGCGTCGATACATGAAACGCAAAGGACTTTCTCTCCGCCAGCGCACATCCATCTGTCAAAAGTTGCCAGAGCAGTTCGAGGACAAGCTTGTGAACTTCTAGCGCCTCATGAACCAGTTTCGGGAGCAGAACTACTACATGGTGGGGCAAACAGGCAACGCTGATGAGACTCCTGTGTAGTTTGACATGCCTTCATCGACCATGATCACGGAGCTCGGTGCCAAGGATACGAAGCTCTTGTTCACTCGTAACGAGCACTCGCGCTTCACCGTCATGCTGGCTTGCACGGCAGATGTAGAAAGCTGCTGCCTTTTGTCATTTTCAAACAAAAAAACAATGCCAAAGGAAGTGTTCTCACCTGGTGTTAATTGACACCGGTGTTAATTAACAAGGCACCTAGCCACTAATTAGGATACCAAATAGTTCAGAAAGCATTTCTTGTGTTGCTTTCTAACTCTTGAATTTTGTTGTTCGTCAAATAGTGCTTGCATATGGTACACAGACTCACCATGGCTGCACAGCTGAGATGCTGGCAAAGAGACACGAACCAATCTGGATGTTCGTGTGGCTTGTTTATTGTCTGAAACATTTCTGCAAGTTATGTTTGTTTATATTGTGACGTGGTCATGACGATTTGGAAGTAACAGAACTCAAGACCAATGTCAGGCGAAGTGTTTACTGGGCAGACCTGTGCCGAGCAAAACAAAGCCAATCACACTGCAGAGCAATAGCGGCATGAACAGCCGTCGGTCGACGGAAATACTGACAAGCGGTGAAATGCGTTGGCTTTTATACATGGGGCGTCATAACGCGTTCTCGCATTATCTCTGAGATTCTAGAAGACAGTCAAATGTGCGCGTCAGGTATTCAAGAATGGTTGACACCGTTCTCGAAGCGACATGCAAGATAAAAGCGGCCTTTGCTGCGCGTAACAAAGTGATAACGGTGCTCCCTGCAAACAACCAAAACAAGCGCGCGTGTCACAGGAGAGTGATAACCGCATTCCCCTTAAACAAACCGAAATAATCCCATGTGTCAGTATGTTCTCTCCAAAGGTGACGGGACACGCTGCATTAAAGAATTGTCTCGCAAGTGGCAGGGAAGTATTTAATGAGGCAAAACGAGTACTTTCAGAACAGGCAAAGGTTATGTGAATGTGGTTGTCCGAGTATTCTTGGGATTGGCAGTGAAAGAGCTAAGGCACCTTATTAGATCATAATTAATCATAAATCCTTGGCCGTTGTAGTGTACCTGGGTCAACGGCGAAACTGTTGAAAGAGCCTGACGAACTAGAAGTATGGTGTACCTCATAGTAATATCGAGGTTTGGACATGGAGGACACCAGAACTTGCTTCTCTTATGTTTAGTACCATTGCCTGTTTCTATTCTTTTTGATTCTGTCATACTCACTAAGGTGGACAGTAAACTCAGAACCATTGCTTACGCAACCACCGTTTCGTGCAGGAGCTGCTCAAGGACTTTGTGGACGAGAAGGAGTGGCCAGCAATCATCGCCGAGTGCGACCCGGACTTCTTGCCACCCGAGGGGGAACTGCTGGGCCTGCGGAACATCCACGTGTTTAGTCTAGCCAACGTGCTGCGACGGCCTATCATCCTGCTGGACTCTCTGGCAGGCATGCAGAGTCCTGGCGACTATGCCGCCCTCTTCCTGCCCAGCCTCGTGGCGCCTGAACAGTGCCGTGGGGGCCCCCGAAACCGGCGAAACCCACCCCTCTGCCTGTCCTGGAGCTCGTCAGGCCGCAACCACTACATTCCGCTGGTTGGAGTTCGCATGGGTGAGTGCAGTGGCGACATCAGTTGCAGAGCAATCATTAAGACTCCACTGGGGTTGCCAGAAAAGGGAACTTGAGGGATTAAAAAGGGGATCAAGGCATGAACATTGCAAACCGAGAGAAGAAAGATATGATGGTCATATGGCAACTTTTAAAAAATAACTTGGCGTGTACTGAAAGCTTCTCCGAAATAGACAGCTGAGAGAATTTTTCATATTTGTGAATGAACATACCATGACCGCAATCCAGTCAAACTTCATTATAATGAATTCTATAGGACATGGAAATAGCTTTTATACAACCATTTGTTATAAATCTGTGTTTGTAGCACTGTTCTACTGGCAACACTTTTTATTAAATTCATTGTAACCGATAATTTCTTTTATCGAGGTTCAACTGTATGTCTTTCCACTCGACTCTACTTCTCTCAGTGTCTTTTTCTCAACTCAACGGAGCAGTGGGCAGTGCTGAAGGAGACGCCCTGCCCACAGTGTTAGTCATTAGTGTCATAAGAGAGTGTCTCATTGGGAGCGCAATTTCTACATTGCTTCAGTTCTCTGACATGTTGTTTGTTTTGCTCCACGCTGTGTGGGCTCAGAGGTTGATACGCTCACGTTCTCAGTGCAGTGCTTGTTTTCGATCTTGTGCATACGTCCACATGAAGTGCAATGGTGCGATCACCAAAGTTAATTAAGGATAGGATGTGGAAGTGGTGAGACTGGATGCATGAAGATCGGGCTTTGACGCCTTCAGGTAGGGTATGGCAACCAAGTGCCGCGAAGATTGCCGAGTGGGTGTCTGCCGCATGGTACAGCATCCCGCATGACATGATAGCTTGCGCATTTAAGAAGTTCTCTATATCAAATGATCTGGATGCCACGGAGGATGACCTCATCTGGGAGGAAGAAAGCGACAAAGAGGGCTTGACCACTGGCGATGATGGTGTTTGCTAAGTGTTTGCCACTACGTGCAACAAAGGTACTTTTTCCCTTTGCTTTACTCGCGTTACATTCGTGTTCTCTTTTTCTTTCACATTGCATTTTTCTTTTCATCTTCTTTTTTCGTGTTACAATCGTGTTCGTATTACATTCTAGTAAATATGGTAGCTTCAGATGGTGGGGAACGCAAAGTGGTGAGTGAAATCGACTGGGCATTGGCTACCAACATGTGGCACTCATTTGCATTGCTGTTACTTTCCTAGCCAAACTCCCACGTAAGGGCAGCATCCTCCAACCCCATGCCATCCATAAACTCAGCCACGGACACAGTAGAATCATGACATTTGTTTCAAAACGCAAGCCACTTTTGGAGGTGACCATTTTCACTTTTTACTTTGGTTATCACAAAACTTCACCGTTTGTTCAATAACCTTTGTTATGTGGGAAAAATTCTAACTGCGTGAAAAACAGAAACCTTTTTCCTTCACACTGGAATGCACGGTGTCTGCTAACAATGGTCTCCAAGGTGGCATTTCAGACAGTCAATAGCGAGCGAACGGTGCCGAATAGGTGAAGTACAGAAAGAGTTAATGCAGATTAAGATGGAATTATGTGCCTTAAGGCATATTTAATTGGATTAAGGCAGGGATTGGCCTTAGTCCATCTTAATCAACCTCAATTAATATTGGTCTGCTTAAATCACATGAATAAATCCATCTTGATGCATTTGGATCAACCTTATTATCCCTTAATCCACCTTAATCCACTGTAGTAAAAAAACCAGCGAAAACACAGGGACAGGGAAGAACGCTGTTGCACCTTAATCTGTGTTAATCTTATTCCATCTAAATCTGCCTTAAACCATCTCACTATGCGATAACCCATCTTAATTCACCCTAATCCAATTGTGTCTTGGATTCAAGTCCTAGAAGGTTGTACATTTTTCTGTGGGATTTCAAGTTCCATAATGTATCTAAACTGTCTACAGTCATGAACCAGTTATTAGTCTTGGTAATCATAAATCATTTATTATAGATGGCTAGCATGCCTTGGTTCGCTTCTGACCTTCTTTGCGTCGCATAATATCAGTGCACCATACTTTGTACTGTACCGTTCCTCTCAAGCTGATGTTGTTCATATAAGACATATAAGACTGAGACTGTTCATATAAGACTGAGACATATAAGAGTTTTGCCTTAACAAATGCACTTTTATACATTTCCAGCAAATATTTTTCCTGGGCACTCAAACACCCATAAAACTGAGCATATAGCATACGCGTGCTTTCAGCCGATGGCAGCTTTGCACGCAATCACAGAATTTGGCTGAGCTTTTCATTGGAGCATATGCTGTCCATAGAACATGTTTCATTCAGCAAGCTCGAGGGGTGGTTCAGGAACCCGTTTAGAAAGGTAGTTAATTTCTTATTGTGCTTTTCTTGACATTGTTAACAGTTGTATGGCCACTTTGCCCGCCAGTCACATCTGTAGTTGAGTAGCTATGAGGCTCTCTTGCGTTGTGGATCACATTTCCAGCCACTGCCATTTCAGTAGTTTTAGGTAGGGGTGTGCAAATATTTTGAATTTTTGAGTAGCATTTGCTATTCAATTCCATTCACACTCATCTTTTACTACAGTAAAACCTCGTTATAATGAAGTTGATGGGGAGCTGTAATTACTTCGTTATAACCATTAGTTCGTTATAACCAATATCAATTTCATCTATAGGAATTTCAAGGGGAATTGCGATCGCTTCATTATATCCGATAGTTCTTTATATCCGGTTTCGTTATAACGAGGTTCTACTGTATTCTTATCAGTCCACTTAACAGACGGACAATATAGCAGCGGCGTTCACAGCACTGATCAATGTGACCGACCGACTGGGCGCCACAATATTGGATTTCCTGGACTGGCTTGCGCGCTGTCCAAAGCTTGATGTCTACGGTTAGTTTCTGGCTTCCGAAATCATTGAGGCCTCAAGATTTGTATCTCTGGAAAGCTCCAAGCTGTGCGTTGTTAGCTAACGCCATGGAAAAATGCTTGCCACCACCAGTGTGGCCATGCATAATAGCTGTCTCCAAGCACCGAGCCCTGCTTGGCTGGCATGTTTACAAGTTTATTTATTTATTTATTTTAAATACCCTCAAGATACATACAGTACGTTATAGAGGGCAGGGGCAAGAACACGATTATATGTAACGCGGAACAAGGTAGGAAGGAAGAAAAAAGAAAATGCATAACAATCAATCAAGTCAATACAGTATCAATGTACAATAAAGACAGAAAGTAAATAATAACGCCGATTTGAACACTGGTTATACAAAACTTATCACTTGATTGAGTAAATCAGGCATCAATCTGTAATGATAAGAAGTAAAAACACGAGGCATGAACTCAGGGCATGAGAAACACTGGCAAGAGAAACACTGGCACAATTCTAGATCATGTTGACAAGAGCGTGTTTGAAAGGTATTGTATTGCATATGTTCACTATAGGTGATGGTAGATTATTCCAATCGAGATTATTCCAAGCGGCGTGCTCGCCTCTTGGCATGGATGAATGCGCCAAACTTCGTTGATGAGAAAATGGGAAATCACTGTGGGCGGGCTTGCAGCATCGCAGCGACACATTTTCCAAGGCTTCTCTTTCTCACAAGCATTGCACGCATCAGTAATCGTAGCGACACTCTGCTCGCATTATCAACGGGATCAGCCAGTCGACAACTGCAGGTGAAGGTGAAGTAGAATCAAGGTAAAGGCATTGGGACAAAATTGGGAGCCTAGGCCATTATTTTGTAGCAATGAATTCTGATTTATTCTATGCTAATCCTATCAACCATTCACGGCTGGCTGATCCCTTTCATAACGGGAGCGGGCCGTTGCTCTGACTGCTAAACAAGCACAAAAGTGCATCACTACAAAATACCGGTGCCAGTTTCACTTTTTGGCGATACCACATCTTTGAAAAAAAGTACAAAAAAGATGTGTCAGTACTGTTCATTTTTCAGCCTTTTTGCCGTCTGAGTTTCTAGATATCCAGAGTTCAGCACACTGGCGTTTCGAGATAACGCGTGAAAAATCGAAGTATTTGGCACTGTGCCGGCGAATAACTTCAACTTATCCGATAATTCGAGGTATCAGAGTTCAAGTTAACGAGAGTTTACTGTAGTGTCCATGTGGAACTCGGAGGAGTTTGTTAACGAGACAGGCCGATGTGTGGAAAGCAGAGGAATGCAAGAGACGAGTGGTACCTGCCTTTTTTAGTCATCAATGTCTCTCTACTACCACAACATCATTTTGGAAAAATCTTGTGGCTTCATGTTTCTTGAAGACGCACAACTGCTGCGACACAACAAATTTTCGACCTCGGGGTGTGGGTTAGGGGGACCTTTAAGGCCTGGAAGGAAGTGTAACTTTCCAGCTTTCCCAATTATGCAGGGGACAAGCTTCCACAGATCCCAAGGTCACTGCTGCCCAAGGCGTGGGGTGTGCCGCACAGTCTGGTCGACTCGTACATCGACTTCGACGCCAAGGGCTGCTGCGTGGTCGGCGGCGATTACCAGCTGTCCGAGGGCTACCTGATGCGACTGACCGCTGCCATGGACGAGGTTTTCCAGCAGAAGCACGGCGTGCACCCAACGCTCATCGCCGATGTTCACCACTATGTCTACAAGCGGACGGGTGAGCTTTTGCCCTGTCTTTGTTGCTGTTATTATTGGCGGACCTGCCCTAGGTCTTCTGAGCAATGGCAGTCTCCTTCGGCAAGCCCGTGTAACATGAGCTGTTTGTTTTTCTAAATTTTGATATGTGGCATCTGTGCCGCATATTACACGTGGATCCCAGAGTTTTCAGTCCGAAATTTCTAATTTCGGTTTCATTGTTGCTCAGCGTTACCATCATCATCAGTACTCATAGCTGGGTATGTGTCATCTAGCAGTGGCATCAGTATGCTGCTGCTTCTTTTAACCACAACGCTGTAATGGTCTTCGCAAATTCTTCATAGATAGGCGTGCGATTGCAAGGGTAGTAGCGCGATGTTGCAAAACAGAAAACGTGACCGCTGTGAACTGGGGAAGAGTAATTCAGGCTGCTGCCTTGTGTTGACACAATATTTTACCAAAGTTTTCTTTTTCTGTCTTTCTGTAGAATGCCTGCACTTTTATATATTGCACATTCATCGTACTTAGTTGATAGCTAGAACTTCAGTGAGCATAACATCGGCATCGCCCACATTCTCGAAAACACCCAAAGTATTGACAACAAGCCGCGCTGGCAGAATGGGCATAATAGTCTCGCTTATCACTTATTACCACAGGGCATCGCACATCTGTTTCTCTAGTCCTTACGTGTGACATACGACCGCTGTGACATGGACTCTGATGATGCGTTACAAATGTGTGGTTGCAGAATCTCTCCAGTTCAACATAAAAGCTTTTTGTAAACGTCATTGAAGTTGAATATTTTCATACGGCTTTATTATTTGAACATTCTTGCAGCATTTTTGTGTGAAAAATAATTTCGCAACTACATTTTGCATAACAGTGCTAAGTTATTTTTAACTAAGTTTCAATATTGACGCGCGGGGATGTGCCCACTTTGATTACCTCTTGCCAGAAGCGAGCTACCCACTACGGGCACCCCATCTACAGTCCAAAGACGAAGAAGAGCTCTGTTGTGCAAGCATTCTTTTTGAGGTGTACGCCATCGTAAAAGCAAGCTGTTCTATTTTGCTGAGCCGTGTTGATCACCTCCGTGACAATATAATGAAGTAATTGCTGATTTTATCTACTTCGTTATGTCGAGGTGTAACTGTGTACACAGGGTCATGTGACAGTGAACTATAGTCGTGACAGTAGTCGGGAAGAATTATGGGAAAACCTCAAAAGCACATGATGTCAAGTGGTATTTGCTAGTCACACCACTGTGCTATGCTTGACTGTTCATCTGCTTGACTAGAACTACACAATCTCCAGTCCAGCGATTTTTCACGTGTAAGTGTAGATTGCCCAACTCGGCGAGATCGCGTCTTACGCTGGTGGTGGGAGCGAGCGCCACGCAGAAAGCCGGCCCAGGGAAGGTAGGAAATTGCGGAAGCGTTGTGGAGCCGTTGGATGCGAGTAGAACAAGTGTGAAAGAGCGCCCTCAAGGAGGAGAGGAAGTTGCGTCTTAGGAAGGCTATCTCGCCTTTACACATTTTTCTTTCGTTCAAATCCATTTGCCATCCCTCCACAACGCTGAGCCAAGTCTCCTTGCAACTAGGGCTCTTGTGTGAACCCACGCAACAAGGGTAGGCAAGAGCACAGAGGCTTCATATTGATGCCATCCAGTGGTAGTCGCTTATGCAGGCATACTGGGTTCATGCGATGACCGACACAACAAGCGTGAAACGAGACTGATGGAGCAGCAACACCAGTGGCTGCAGTCCAAGCATAAGTAATCTAACCATGAACTCTTCACGAAGCGCGAGGCACAAGCTGAACAACACCGCTAACAGGCACGTGCCTCGTGTGCTCAGGAGATTCCTGAGTAATGTACTAGGTGGCTCTTGACAATGCAGGTGTATAATGCAAGACGGCATAGCACAAAGACAAACTCTTCAATGTGCAAGAAGACAGTAACACACGCTTGCACATACCCCGCATTCATTGTGTGAAACGTCGCTCTTAATTTTTTCGAAAACCTCCTTGCTAATTACCCTATTCTTCTGCCGCAGGTGTGGTGGGCATCCACCCAACACTCGTGGTGCGGGCAACACAGAAGGCCCTGGCAGAGCGGCGACTATACCGCTGCCTGACGTGCAATGCAGTCTGTGAACACCACGTGTCACCCGAATGGTTCCGTCCTGGGGGCCTCCTCTACACCACCCTGCAGGAGAGCGTCAAGACCTTGATGCCCGAGAAGCTCTACACCTTCCGGCAATATGGTACGCGTCTCTTCAAAGCTGGAGCCTAGCTGGGGCTATCTTTTGGTGAAACAGGAAACCTGAGGGGCAAGTAAACAACAGGCAACACATGCAAAATGTGTGTGTGTATGTGCGTGTGCGTGTGTGTGTGTGCGCAGGCATGTGTGTCTATAATGAATGATACATTGGTGAAGTGAAGGGCTTGACTTGTGCTAGTGACAACCACACAGACTGAACATATACCGTATTTACTCGAATCTAGGCCGATGTTTTTTTCGAAAAAACAATGTGCGAAAGTGGGGGGTCGGCTTAGATTCAAGTACCATGGTTTGACCACAGCCGCTGCATACGTAAGGGCCCGGCCGCGCTAGCGGCATGACGGCTCGCCATGCGCCGATCTCAGGCTGCCGTGTGCAGGCGGGTCTGCATGCGCGTCCGAGGCTCATTTTCGCGACATCCTACGGTAGCGCACTGCACGATGACGTGGTCGCTCAGGCTCAGCGGCGGAGTAGTGGTCCCCACGGCTACACAGGCCAACCTCGCACTCCCACGTTCATGCAGCGAGGATCGTCGAGACGGCGACGCCGGCGAGGCGGGCGAGGTTTCACGGTTTCGCGCCGGCAAGGGTGGAGCGTGTCACGTGATTACGGCCCCGGTGATCACCATGCCAACCATGCACTTTGACACCCCCTCCTCCTTTCCTCACGCGTGCGTGCAGGCGTGAAGGCTCGATGTTTTTCGTGCAGGCGAAAAAGGCTGGATGTCCAGCGGCTTGATGGAGGACTGGGTGAAAACGGTTTGGGAACGCTGTCCAGGGGCCGCGTTATGCAAGCATTCACTTCTAGTCCTCGACTCCTACCGCGGCCATCTGACTGACGGCGTGAAGACTACGCTTTCTCGTGCTGGGACAGACATCGCCATTATCCCCGGTGGCATGACTAGCCAACTACAACCACTAGACGTCGCCATTAATAAGCCGTTTAAAGATAGGCTTCGCAAGCACTATACCGACTGGCTTACGACGGAAGAACACCAGCTTACCCCAACCGGGCGTATCAAACGTGCTTCGCTCAGCCAGCTGGCGAACTGGATCGCCGCGGCGTGGAACGAAATTCCAAGTGAAACAATCATTAGAGTCTTCAAAAAGTGTTGTATATCAAACACGATGGATGGAAGTGAGGACGATGCCCTCTGGGATGAACTCAGCGACAAAGAGGACAGTGATGCTGCAGATGACGACAATGCTGCAGATGACGACGATGATGACGACGTCGAATAAACGTGCGTGTCTATGGAGTGTGCGCTTATGCAATAAAAATGCTGGGTTTTGTGCCGATGAAACGGCGTTCCTTTTATTCGGCCTGCATTCGAGGTAAGTCTTTTTTTTTTTTTTCTGGCCTTGCGAATTTGGGGGGTCGGCCTGCAATCGAGGGCGGCCTAGATTCGCGTAAATACAGTAGTTTAGTCACTGGACAGATACCCACTTACTGCCATTGGCAGCTGTTTGGTCAGTGGCCTTAAAAAACACCTCTGGAAGAAGTTGCTTTGCTGCCATATCTTAATGCAGCGCACTTTAGGGACTCAGGCTGTCGGTGTTTTCTGTGGTCTCATATGCTCATGCTCGGAAAACATGGTCGTGTGGACGACAAGCTCGTTTTTGCACGCCGATCTCACGGACCACTAAATAATATCCTGGGTTGTCCCACAGCTAGAAAGCTGTATATTACCGATGCATATTGCTGATTACTTTTAATTTTCATTGCGTTAATCCTGCCGCATAAATAACCGTGTTTCGTGGCATAAGTAGTGTCACATATTTCAACATTAAGGCTCACTGCTCACATTAATGCGTGCTAGCGCTTGTTTCTGGTGCGTAACTGACTGATAAATAAATTTCATTTGCTGTTCGAGTTCCACGACCATCATTTGTGATAGCACCCACGAATGTGAAGTAGTGCCTAAGTCGCACTAACGTGTCCAGAGGTGGCTTCTTTGGGTTCTGCTCACGTAGTGTGGCACGATGTCCCTTCATTCTAGAACCCGCCCACTAATTCGAGGTCTTCTCCATTCTAACAATTTTGTGATCCCCCTCGAGGTTGAATTAATGAAGTTTTACTGTACTGCTGTACTATTGTACAGGTATATACTGGTATATACCTGTTTATACAGGTATATATAGGTATACAGGTGTATACATGTATACAGGTATATGTGCGTATGCAGGGTATATACCTGTATACAGTGTACAGGTATATACAGGTATTACACAAGCATATACTGCATCACCTTCTGTATTAAAATTCATGTGTTCTTATAGCATTAACTTCTGTATCAAACGTACATGTCCTTTTATATTATTCAGTACCTTAGAAGGCTTGTTTGGAATTACGCACATATACTAGTTTTACACACTGTTTTTTTTTTTTCATGTTATGTGTAACTAGGTTTGGCATTATCTGACTTTCTGAATGTAATACCAGTGCCCCATGCCCTTCCACAGGTGTCACATGCTGGTACAACCGGGATAAGGACGAACTCGTACCGGTCATATCGAAGAACACCTTGGAACATTGTACCTGGTGTAAAAGGTGGGTTGCTTGCTTTCTGGCTTGGCCTTTCCCAGTTTCTGCGATGTGCTTATGTAGACATAGAGGGGTCACTTCTGTGTAAATGCGATATCTCGTAAGTGTTGGACGGCACAGTTATTCCTTTTGTAGTGGGCGTGTGCTTATAGTGAATCTTGCAACTGAACGAATACAGATCAAGTACTATTCAAATCGTTTTCGAATAGTAAGTAAAAATTTTCAAAACAGCCCAAAAATTTCACGACATTCGAAAGATATATTCGTAAACATTGTCAAAGGGACATCATGATTCGAGTTAACCAACAAGGATACAATTAGGTAATGTGAGGTAGACTTTCATGCAGCAGTAACCTGAGCCTTTGAGATATTGACAACCTTGGGCAGCGCTCGATCATGCGTCGGTCTGCCGCTTTCCCATCACGTGATTGATGCCCTTTTATCACAAATCTCTCCATTAAATTATTCGTGACTAGGCTTCAAGATTGTCACGTGATGCCCTTTCCTAGCCTTATTCCTTTCTCCAGGAGCATGTTAGAGAAGGTTAGTGATGTACAGTAGAAACTCGTTATAACGAACCCAGATATAACGAAGCAATCGCAGTTCCCCTTCAAATTCCCACAGAGGAAATTGATATTGGCTATAATGAACCAATGGTTATAACGAAGTAATTATGGTTCCCCCTTCAACTTCATTATGGCAAGGTTTTACTGTATCACCAGGAGCTCAGCCAGCTATTGATATGATGATGGTCATAGACTGATGACACTTTTGCTTCTGTGACACAGGAATTTTAGGCAGAAATTCCTTCGGTATAGCCTCCATAGACCTGTAAAAGGTTCAGCTACATGCTTCGTAGTAGCTCAGTGGTTTAAAAAAAAATAACTCTGCGATATTCCGACGTTTCCTTTGAAGTTTTCTCATCAATGCTGGCTATTCATCAGATTTTCGAAAAATATTTGATATTTCAAATATGCACTATTCGATTCGAGTGCCAAAGGAACAGAACAGAGGGTTCATGGAAAACCAAGAAAGCTTACAATTACGTGCTGTTTCAGTACCTTTAGCAGATCACCATACGTTATCTGCTTCCCTGGGAGGTGGTGGTGTTTGTATAGTGTCGCATTCGCCGCAAAATCCTCCTTTGACGACGACGAAGCAACAGTATTGGTAACGTTTTGTGGTGCTCAGCGAGACATTGCATGTTGTGTGCCTCCAGCACTCACGTTCGTCACCTTCGGGGCGATGGCACCTTGGAGCTCCGGAACGGGGATCGGACCCGCACGCCATCCAACTCCAAGTACTGCAGCTGCGGCTTCAAGCACTTTTGGGACGGCAAGGAATACGACACACTGCCCCTGCAGTAAGTGACGCGGGCGTTCTTTTTTTTTTTTTTTCTTCTCATTTGCTGCGCTAAGCCTGTGCAAAATTGGGTCACACGCTTATACGTTGAGCCAGGTTCTATTCATCATACTGTCGAAATGTTATGGTAAAGTCACACACACCTAACCAAAAGATACCTCCTCTACATCCAGCTTTAGTTTTTATAATGTATTTGTGAAAGACTGATATTGGAGAGAAAAGTGCTAGATTTACTTCATTTTACACAGTGAGTTGGTACAGTATAACATCGGTACAACAGACAGACCTTGTTAGCGAAGAAAATTTCGGCTTCTTGTGGAAGAGGGTCGTACAACCTAAATACTGTTGCGACGTAGTTTTATGTAGACACTAAATGGTTTGTCAGTCACCGACATGGGCGGAGAACAGATTTGTACCTTTGTAAATTGTCTGTAAGAAGCTTGCAGGCTATTTCTGTGTTGTGCGACAAACAGTCTGGACGTTACCCACGTCTCAATCATTACAGTGCCGTTCACTTCATATGTCACCATATTATCTCTGTATTCATCCCTCTGGTGCTGTGCGTGTCCTGAAAACATGCTAAGCAATGCTTTAGTTGCAAGGTGTTGAATCTGGGATGTCTCCAGTACAGAAGCTTGCTGTAAAGGTGTGCTGATCACCTTGCTGGCCTTATAGTTTAGCCTGTTGCATTGGAATGTATGTTGAAAGCCCTCTGTCAAACTACAGTAGAACCTCGTCATAACGAACCCGGATATAACGAAGTAATTGCAATTCCCCTCGAAATTCCCATATATGAAATTGATATTGGCTATAACGAACTAATGGTTATAACAAAGTAATTACAGCTCCCCCTTCAACTTCGTTATAACGAGGTTTTACTGTATTTTCTGTCTTTCTTCGCAGGATCACAGTGTCGCTCGAGTGGAACGACAAAGTTGTTAAGGACACAGTGTTCTGGTTCCAGCATGAGAGCGATGCTTCACTCAACAGCAACGTGTACACCGTTGCCTCTGAGGTGGTCAACAAGCACTTTCCCGGTGAGCACTAAAAAAAAAATTCACCGGTTCCTTATTGCATGCCAAGTGTAGATGACAGGAAAAACCATTGCACGTTGACATACTTTTACATGGGTTGCTTTACCATATGTGCACAACTATAAGTCAACACAAATGTCGGAAGCAAGAGCTGGCGCACGGTCTCCATTTCTATTTTAACTGGACGCCCTCTTCCAAACCTTGGATTACAAGTTTCAACAAAATGGCTCAACTTATATTTGCACAACTATAACTCAACACAAATATCAGAAGAAAGGGCCGGCGTATCGTCTCTGTTTCTATTTCAACTGGATGCCCTCTGCCTAACTTTGGATTACAAATTTCAACAAAATAGCTCGACTTACAATGTTATATATATATATATATATATATATGGTAATTTATTTCTAAATTCATTTGACCATAAAATCTCAAGCAAGCAATCCCTTGGGTGAGAAATAATCCGAGAAGGTTGGAGGGGGGTTTGCTTGGTCACGGACTGAAATTCAAGCTGTTGGCAGGACTGCCACTGAGAAAAAAAGGACACAGAGCCCTTCTTTTAATAGTTATGCATGGAGTAAGTGCATTGACCATTTATGTCCTGCATCACTGCTCTCAAATCCATCGGGCAACTCTTTGAAGTTGGACACGAATATTAAATCCATGCATTCTCCCTCAAAGGGCCTACATTCTGCTTGTACAGCCCCAACAGCTGACAGCTAGTCGTGCAATGCACCATCCTCTTCCAATTCGAAGATGTCACCCCCAGTGAAAGATTGTGCAGTCATTCCATCAGGAACAGTTGCCCGTGCCCCAGAAACGGAGGACACGACATCTTGTCAGGACAGTTTTCAGAGGTTGCTCGTTGTTGTCCTCTCATCTTTCCTGGTGAAGATCTTCTTTGTATTCACCTGGAAGTTCAGCACTGAATCGTCAGTTCCAGTAACCATCAGCCGGCTGCAGCACGCTTCTGCCACCAGCGGCCACATACATGAAACCCGTGTAACATTTCTTGGCGCTTCTCTCGCTGCTTGAGTTTTGTGAATTGGAGCTTGGTCCAGTGCTAGCAGGCGCGTGACGTTGTCACTGTTTGGTCACTGGACCTCGGAAGACCCGCTTCTGAAGCTTTTCTGAAGTCGTTCGGCCATTTGTTGAAGAAAGGACAGCTTCATTTACCATGAAACTGAAGCAGTTGCTGGAAGTCGCAGGGTAGAATAAAATTAACGGCTACTTTTACAAAAACACAATTTCTTGGACAGCAGCACATTTCCTGCACGATCTGTTATCCACAGTAAATATTGCATCCCCGACATATGTCGGTCCTAGTACGGCCGCAGACACACTCTTTTATTCTCCAAGAAAAATATACTCGCAATGTGACGAGTGGCTGTCAAAACATACGAAGTAATTTGTTTGCAGCATGTGTGGTGGTGTAAGGTGCCATCGGCCTTGGCAAACGCTGTGTGCTAGATTGTTGCCAAGCTCATCTATGCGAGTGAATGAACTGTCGCGCGAATTAAAGCCGGAGCTCTGTGAGCCCTAGTAGCATCCCCAGTACACAAAAGGCTAAGTTTCTCATGTTAGGTTCATCAATGTGTGATGCTGCAAGCAAGCAAAGCCAAAACTGGAACAGAAATTGGCTGCAAGCTGTGGCACTACTAGCGGAGTGGCACGAATGTGTGAAAGTGTCACCTTTGCAATGCTCCGCTGGCAAGATGAGTTGTCCCCAAGTACAGTTGCCCCCTCTGCTTTCTTGGAATCCACACAAAATTAATGTGTCAGAATGAAATGTTTTTCAGGCTGGTCTGGTCTTAGTTACATTTCACTGACAAAAGTTGCATTCTCGTTCCACTCTGGAACAGAAACAAAGATCTATAGTGGTTTGTAACAGTCTGTACTTTTATGCCAAATTTTCAAAGCAAAGCAGTGGTAGAAACTCATTCATTCTTTTTTCTAATAAATTATGGGTGATAAATGCTGAGTCAAGGGACTGAGCATAATGGTATAAGCAGCATGTTGCCGAGTGTATTCTCCAAAATTCGAGACTGCCGTTCCAATAAAACCAACTGCAGTGTTGGGAATGGTCTCTGCATGCTGAACTGTGTGGCTGGTACAAAAAGTGATACTTATACTTGTGTGTGAACGTCTAGCAGTTACTCTTCCCTATATGGCAACGCATTCATGCTTCCTGTGTTCCAAGGAAGCCAGAGACTTAAAGGGAGATTCAGAACGTCTGATGGAGCTAATTTGGCGGGAATGCTAAAAAGAAATCTGCTTTCTGGTGTCATTAAGTTCCAAAGTTCTGGCTTGAATTTCAAAACTAAAGGTTTGTCATAATTCTCTCTATTGAACATAAAATGTGAAATTAACAACATTTGAGTTCTTGAAATGTAAGTTATAATTCTAAACCACTTCACTTTTAGTATATCTAAAAAGAAAAACAGGAAATAGTAGGTCAGCTTCGCTTTCCCCCATTCTCTCACCAGGGAAAAGGCTGCTGATTTATTTTGGTACAGTTTTTGTTTCATTTCACCTCCTTTATCTTCAGCTTCGCCTCTAAACCTATCTTTTTTTTTTTTCAGTTCCTTCTTACGTTGCTCTGCCTAATTGCCACAGCAGATATGTGACCACTATGAGAACGTTCGACACCCTGTCGCGGTGGTCTAGTGGTTATGGCACTCGGCTGCTGATCCGAAGGTCGCGGGATCGAATCCCGGCCGCGGCAGCTGCTATTTCGATAGAGGGGAAATGTTGAGGCCCCTGTGCTGTATGATGTCAGTGCACGTTAAAAGAACCCCGGGTGGTCGAAATTTCCAGAGACCTCCACTACGGCGTCTCTAAATTAGAGCTGGTTTTGGGACGTTAAACCCCACAAATCATTCTCAGTCGAGAACATTCGACTATATTTTGCCAGTTGTCATAGCTGTGTTGTTTTTGGCGACCAACATCGCAGGTGTGTTCGGCTCGGAGCGGCTGTTGCAGCAAGCAGTGGACCAGATCTTGGAGCAGACACGCCTGCCCGAGGATTCGATGGACGATGACCGGACAGATGGCAGTGACGGAGAGGCCGGTGGAGGCGGTCGCTGCCGGTCACCTCATGGACCCCTTCACCGCTCCGTCGAGCTCCTCCTCCACGGCCTCCAAGTTCATCATCAAGGGTTACAAGGTGAGCAGCCATCTCGGTTTGGTAGGCAGCCCTGGTACTATCATGCTTCAGCATAACAAAGCCGTACCCGCAGCAAAAAAAATGCTTTGGAGATGTTAGTTTCAAAGTGTTCGCATTTCTGCAGCCATCCAGTTTTTAAGGAACCTTGTGTTAGAATTTGGCAGGGAGAATTATCAGCTGATAATTAGGGATGTGTGACTACTTGAAATTTCAAATAATGTTCTAGTAGCATTTGCTATTTCATTCGATTGGCACTCAAGTTTTACTATTTGAACTATTAAAAGTTCGAATCAAAGGGCAAAATGCGCTATTTCCCGTCACGGGTAGCCCCTTTCTGCATGTAGTATGCTTTGCAGCATGGTTAAAATAACTAAAGAATCGTACCTTTTACCCCCGCATTTCTTATCTGAAAGAACTGATCACTCTTAAAAATAAGAAATATATTTTGTAGAACAAAGGTGCTCCAACACTCCTGTTTTCCACACACAATCTCCAAATGGAATCAGCTTCCCCAGGAAATCGCCGATTGTCGCACAGACGCATCATTTAGGGCACTCATTTTTTTTTCTGTTTTTGTGTTATTCTTGTTTCCAAAGTTATCATTTTTTGTACATATGTTTCCTTGTGTATTCCCCTCCCCTGCAATAATGCCTTCGGGTGCTGCAGGTTTTCTTTAATAAATAAAAATAAATAAATTAGTGGAGCTAACACATATGTACTGCAGCGAAGTTAAACACTTGAGTACTGCGGAGAAGCTAACAGTCATGTACTACAGCGAAGTTATACACTTGAGTACTGCGGAGAAGCTAACAGTCATCCACTTCAGCGTAGTTAAACACTTGAGTACTGCGGAGAAGCTAACAGTCATGCACTTCAGCGAAGTTAAACACTTGAGTACTGCGGAGAAGCTAACAGTCATGCACTGCAGCGAAGTCAAACACTTGAGTACTGCGGAGAAGCTAACAGTCATGCACTGCAGCAAAGTTAAACACTTGAGTACTGCGGAGAAGCTAACAGTCATGTACTGCAGCGAAGTTAAACACTTGAGTACTGCGGAGAAGCAAACAGTCGTACACTGCAGCGAAGTTAAATGCTGGAGTACTGCGGAGAAGCTAACAGTCATGTACTGCAGCGAAGTTAAACGCTTGAGTACTGCGGAGAAGTAAACAGTCATGTACTGCAGCGAAGGTAAACACTTGAGTACTGCGGAGAAGCTAACAGTAATGCACTGCAGCGAACTTAAACACTTGAGTACTGCGGAGAAGCTAACAGTAATGCACCGCAGCGAAGTCAAACACTTGAGTACTGCGGAGAAGCTAACAGTCATGCACTGCAGCGAAGTTAAACATTTTAGTACTGCGGAGAAGCTAACAGTAATGCACTGCAGCGAAGTTAAACACTTGAGTACTGCGGAGAAGCTAACAGTCATGCACTGCAGCGGAGTTAAACATTTTAGTACTGCGGAGAAGCTAACAGTAATGCACTGCAGCGAAGTTAGACACTTGAGTACTGCGGAGAAGCTAACAGTCATGCACTGCAGCGAAGTTAAACACTTGAGTACTGCGGAGAAGCTAACAGTAATGCACCGCAGCGAAGTCAAACACTTGAGTACTGCGGAGAAGCTAACAGTCATGCACTGCAGCGAAGTCGAACACTTAAGTACTGTGGAGAAGCTAACAGTCATGCACTGCAGCGGAGTTAAACATTTTAGTACTGCGGAGAAGCTAACAGTCATGCACTGCAGCGAAGTTAAACACTTGAGTACTGCGGAGAAGCTAACAGTCATGCACTGCAGCGAAGTTAAACACTTGAGTACTGCGCAGAAGCTAACAGTAATGCACCACAGCGAAGTCAAAGACTTGAGTACTGCGGAGAAGCTAACAGTCATGCACTGCAGCGAAGTTAAACACTTGAGTACTGCGGAGAAGCTAACAGTCATGTACTACAGCGAAGTCAAACACTTGAGTACTGCGGAGAAGCTAACAGTCATGCACTGCAGCAAGTTAAACACTTGAGTACTGCGGAGAAGCTAACAGTCATGCACTGCAGCGAAGTTAAACACTTGAGTACTGCGGAGAAGCAAACAGTCATGCACTGCAGCGAAGTTAAATGCTGGAGTACTGCGGAGAAGCTAACAGTCATGTACTGCAGCGAAGTTAAACGCTTGAGTACTGCGGAGAAGTAAACAGTCATGTACTGCAGTGAAGTTAAACACTTGAGTACTGCGGAGAAGCTAACAGTAATGCACTGCAGCGAAGTTAAACACTTGAGTACTGCGGAAAAGCTAACAGTCATGCACTGCAGCGAAGTAAACACTTGAGTACTGCGGAGAAGCTAACAGTCATGCACTGCAGCGAAGTTAAACACTTGAGTACTGCGGAGAAGCTAACAGTCATGTACTGCAGTGAAGTTAAACACTTGAGTACTGTGGAGAAGCTAACAGTCATGTACTGCAGCGAAGTTAAACACTTGAGTACTGCGGAGAAGCTAACAGTCATGTACTGCAGCGAAGTTAAACACTTGAATACTGCAGAGAAGTTAACAGTCATGTACTGCAGCGAAGTTCACGCCCATGTAATGCAGCAAAGCTAATGCATGTACTGCAGACAAGCCAACAGACATACTGTGACGGAGTTAGCACTTGCGTATGTGGCAAAGCTAATTTTCGTGTACTGCGGTGAAGCTAACACTTGCTTAGTGTGGTGATGTGGACTTTTGTACATTGCGGCAAAGTTAACTTACGCGCATGTGCAAGTTCCCTGTTGGATTGTTCTTTAGGGTTTGACTGTGCTTTTTCTAGGGATGGCATGGTACAATGGAGTACACTATCTGTGCAATAAATCACTTTTTTTAGCACATTTCTCTTGATTTATTATGATATTTAAGCAAAATATTTCAAATTAGAAGAATCTTCGACTCATTTCACACTCAAAATTTTGCTGGTCACACAGCTTTACTGATAATTCAGAGTTGGCGGAGAGAGGTGAAAATGGGAAATGGGGTGTTTGCCAGCAAATAAAAGTACATAAATGTCTTTATTTCACTAGGATGCCATTTTTATACAGTATGAGCTTGTTTCCTGCCTCAAACTTCAGTGGTCACACGTTTGCAGTTAAGCTAGCTTTCAGCTCCAGACATCTGGAGCCATGTTGTGTACCAGTTAACAGGAAGTGTAACCCATGTCTGATAGCTCACATTTCATTGTCTTTTTGTGCCACAGCCTACTGTGTTGAAATATCTGTTTACACGTGTGCTTTCACCTTGTGTTTCATACTTGCTGGTCTCCCTGGAAGTGACAATCCCAGAACACTGCGCTGATGTTTTTGCCCATTTGTAATTGAGTCGCCCATTGCAAATCTCGCATTTTATACTCCCACTTATTGAAACCTTCTGGTGGTTCTGTTATCAGTTGGTAACTGCAGTTATCTTGGAGTGAAGCCATGCTGCAGGCGTCTGAGATGTAAAAAAATTACACCTCTCCCTCTAAAGGGGACCATGAGGCGACGTGAAGCAGCACGGGGGATGCACACCGCGTTTGCATCGGTTCGACGCTTGCAGACGCTGCCTGCATCAGCGTTGTCTCTTGCGGGCCAGGCCGCATTCTCGTTCCTTGCGAGCTAGTAAAGCGTTCATCGAGGAAAGGGCGTTTCCATAATCAACGCGCGCCGTTCAGAGAGGAGGGAGAGGAGGATGCGCATGCACAATGCGGGTGTGGACGCCACACGGCGGTTGGAGGGAGGGACATAGCCCTCGACCATAAGCTGCTTCCCATCTAAAACAAAAGCGGCAGAAGAAATGCCATCGTGCTTGATGTCAATCAGCAAGAGTTAGGTGTATGGTAGATCATTGCCGCCTTTGCTCTTTGCCATTCCAGACACTGCACAAAGAGGAGCTAGGCGTCAGCGAGACAGAACGCCGGCTGCTCGAGAGAATACAGGGTCATGCCACCACATCCAGGAGGAAACACGGGAGCGGGTCTCCCGAGAGGGACCGCCATCCCCCCGTGTCCACCGCATCGGCCACACCAGCCATTTCTGTGGCCTCCAACACGTCGCTTGCCGCAGCTCAGCCTACGTTCGTCGAACGGCCAAACTTTGTGCGCGTGGTCACATCTGATGGCCGGCAGGCAAGTCGCTCATGGACACGTTTTTTTTGTCACGAGATATTGTCACAATTACGCCTACTATGTACAGTAGGCTCTTGGAGCGGGGTGCCCAAGAGAGAAAAGTAAGCAACGTTCGCCTTGAAATTTGAGTTCCTCTCCCAGCGCATAGCGATGCTGTTGTTGAGATGATCATCAGTTATCAGCTCAAGATGGCCAGACCTGCTGAGCGGAATGTTTTGTTGCGTCCCGTGCCCTGCAGGGGCAGTTGAGGCCCGGTGCATCAGGCATCACGTTCGACGAGCTCCAGGCGTGGGTGACGACAGAGTTTGGGATCTCTGCCGAGCGGCAGCTCCTCAAGAGTGGCATCCCGCCGCGAGTGCTTGTGGCGCCTGCCGATGGTGGTGCCCTGTCTCTCTCCCACGGCGACCGTGTCATCGTCGAGGTGATCGGGACAGGACCCAGCCACCAGCGGAGTTGCGCATGGTACGGTTCTTGTACTGCTTGCCTGAGGCCTGCAAAAACACTAAAGAGTTGACTCGGACACAGACTGACCAGCGAGTCTGAATAAGTGTGCCCGTAGAGCGGAAGCATCATTTCGGTGCTTCATCTTATATGACATTAAGGCGGTAACAATTGGCTCCACTCCAGTGCATCTTGATGATGATGATGATTTGTGGGGTTTAACGTCCCAAAACCAGTCCTGATTATGAGAGACGCCGTAGTGGAGATCTCCGGAAATTTCGACCACCTGGGTTTCTTTAACGTGCACTGACATCGCACAGCACACGGGCCTCAACATTTCGCCTCCATCGAAATGCAGCCGCCGCGGCCGGGATTCGATCCCGCGACCTTCGGATCAGCAGCCGAGTGCCATAACCACTAGACCACCGTGGCGGGGCCTCCAGTGCATCTTGAGTACTGTCTGATACAGTTAAACCTCAATATAACAGCATCAGCACAGTTGGTAATTTACTTTGTTAAATTCAAGTTCAGCCTTTGTATTCTATGTACTGTATTTACTCACATAATGGATACACTTTCTTTCCTGAAAAATGGAGGTAGAGTTGGGGGAGTGTTTATTATGCAAGGTAAATTTTACAAAATCTCTTTCGAGATGAGCAAAACATTTTAGCATACAAAGAAGACGGCGTTGCGTCCCACGGTAATGATATAAAATGACACGTGCAGTGAATCTGTAAGAAAGATAGCTATAAAAAACTATGGTGCCGGTTCCATGTGATATCCTTTATGGTAGTTATGTTCTGCTGCAATGTGATGGGACTGCAAAAATGTTCATGCAGTGGTCTTCTCTATGCATAGGGTAGTCAACAATGAAGAGGCATCAGTCGTGAATGAGTAGCTCATGGCAGTATTCACCACCCATAGAGTTTATACAGTTTCTACGTCGCCATGGATCCCGCCCGTAACAACGCCATAATGCACACGGTGCATAGGCCAATCAAGCTCGCCATGCCAGCTTGGCCAGCTTGCGGCCTGTCAAGGTTGTTACATCACCGATGCAATCTCAGCGACCTAGCTATCGGCTTCATCAGTTTTCAGCAGCGCTCGCAGGCGGCCATAACAGAACAGTAGATGTTTCTGACCACCGCACGCAGAACGAGGTTCACCATCACATTTCTCCCTCATATCTGTGATGGGGTCTCGGCAGTGCAAGCATGACCATCCGAGATTACCAGGGCATAGTCTCAGACACTACAACCAGACCACGCTTAGCCTTAGTTTAAAGGTGAACATTTGGCAGAGATCTGTCTGGTTGGGACGAAACTAAAGGTGAAAAAAAGGGAGGAATCGTGGCACATTCAGGCGACACCTGGTAACATGAACCGGTCTGCAGTGCCTGAGTGTCTATTTTAGCGGACTGCGGAACCTGGTTCGTCACTAGCATGACCCCCTCGGTTTGGAGAACCAGAAAAAGAAGAGAAAGGAAGGAAGAGAGAAGAAAACAAAAGTAAAAAAGAAACAAGAAAAAGAAGGCCTTATAAGCACTGCGGCTGTCTGGTGCCCTCCAGTCACCCTTGAAGAAGGGTCCGAGTGGGACCCGAAACGCCGGGTTTTTGTCATCTTTCATGTAAACAGTTTTTTACGTTTGATGATTACATTTTGGTTGGTGTCCTCCCTTTTTTCACCTTTAGTCTTAGTTGCGCCAACCTGAGCAGCTATCTGCAGCAATAGCAAGAGGCAGTGTGGTTAACAGCGATAGTACAGAGGAATGAAGCAGTGCGAGTGTGTAAGAAGCTTGAAGCTTCTGTGGTTTGTACATGGCTATGCGTGGCATTATGTGGCAGTTTTATCGGGAGGCGGGAGTTTTGAAATGCCGCAACGAACAGGTTCCGAACATAGCGGAAAATGCAACAGTTAAAAAAAAAAACTGCTTTTTGAGCCGTGTAGTGTTGCACACATTTGGAGGCTGAAATGGCAGTTCTCGATGATTTTTTTTTTCTTTCACAATTTGCAGGGAGCCCACTTAATGCCGCCAGTACAAGTGATGCTACCCTGGAAGGTGACTTGGTGAGGCATTTGCAGGGTGAGTGCAAGCACTTTGCTTTATTGTTATTTGGACACTTTTACTCTGTATAGAACATGTGGAATACTATGGAATGCACATTTAGGCCCGTATTCATAAGTCTGCCTTATCCTTATCTCTTGTTTTTCTTATCGCCCCTGTGACATTAACATGCATTAAGAGGACTAAAATCGTAATCAGTGCAAAAGATGTACGCTGTGATGCACGCTGGTTTGTTTGTAGATACTGGGCTAATTTGTTCATGAAGCGTGGCAAGGGCACAGCAAAGATAAGGAAAACGCCCCGCCACGGTGGTCTGGTGGCTAAGGTACTCGGCTGCTGATCCGAGGGTCGCGGGATCGAATCCCGGCCGCGGCGGCTGCATTTCGATTGTGGTGAACTGTTGAGGACCGTGTTCTGTGCGATGTCAGTGCACGTCAAAGAACCCCAGGTGGTTGACATTTCTGGAGACCTCCACTACGGCATCTCTCATAATCAGAACTGGTTTTGGGACATAAAACCCCACAGAACAGAACAGAAGATAAGGAAAACAAGCAATAAGGATAACATAGGTTTATGAATGTGGGCCATAGTCTCACAGGAAAGAACATGCACTAAGAACCGGTATGTTGGGCCTGAGCGTGTTATTATTTTTTTCTTGACATTATCCATTGCTCCTGCCTTTTTTTTTTTTAGCTACTCCATTTACGTAATCCCAATGCATACTGTTAGCTAGCGTCTGCATACTGCAGCAGGTCTATCGCTGAGAATACAACGGCTAAGTTAGCAGTCGTGTACTAGGCTAGCACTCTAATACAGTGGCAAAGCTAGCAGTCGTGTACTATGGTGAAGCTTCTTCTCATTTTTTTCTGCTGGCGGTTTTGAATGTTTTCACAAGTGTTGACAAGCAATTAGCTTTATTTTTAGCTGCCAAAAAGATGTAAAATATATGACCAAGGATTTTCAGCTATAAGGAACCAAAGAATCCTATATTTCTGGTAAAGGAAAGCAAAATGTATGAATGAACAGAATTAGCCTAATGGTGCAGTTTAAATTAAGCGGCTTTTAAATTCATTGAAAACATAGCAGGCCAACCAAAAATTTGAAATTTGTTTGAGTTATCAGAGTCTACTGTAAGCGCACGAGTGGCTACATTTGAGGTGTACGTAATAAGCCACAACTCGACACAAATCCAAAATGCCCCATTTTCCTGACAGTGTACCTCCCCCCCTAGTAGTTTGCTCTAGCTCTCCATGCTTAAAGGGCAACTCCGGCAGTTTTTTCACCATGTTCTGATATCAATGTTTTCCTATGGTATTGATGGTCCATAACCGCCAGGGTTGTTCAGTTTGCTCAGAAACGCACCAATAATTTTAAACCAACAACTGAAAGTAGTCTTAAAACCGAAACCGAAACGGGTAGATGCTTCGTGGAGTATGTGCGGTGACGTCACAACCTTCCCGTCACCAGAAATATGGAAATTGAGCCAAAGAAGGGAGGTCATTCAAAGATATATTGAGTTATGCTAGCTTTTCTGATCTTGACAGCGACGATTTGAGCGCCGAAGTATCGCCTTTTTGCTTTTGAAGGCCCGCTGGCTCGTGTAGGCAGCGCGGAGGTGATGACGTCAAAAACACAGGGTGGCCCGTGTGAGAATCCGCTAAATAATTTTAAAATTCATTTAGAGGAAAACTAAATGACCTACATACGCCTGGCTTGGCATATGTGATTACACTACCGAAGAGAACATATACTGCAAATTTTATTGAGATCAGCGGACACTGAAAAATCGCCGGAGTTGCCCTTTAAGCCACTGTCGTTTCGGTGCCCGCACCTTGCAGAGGCACAGAAGATCCTGTCACTGGAGTCGGGCCTGCGGGCGATGCTCGGCCACCTGAAGCGGACGGGCGCGACGGTGTGGTCGTACGCACAGGAGAACGAGTGGCTGTTCTGTCGCGGGGGCCTGTTCTACGCGCAGATGCAGCGGGACGTAGGCCTCGTCGATGGCAAGCACTGCCACCTGCCGCTTATCCCTGACAAGGTGCCTCCTCTCTCTCCGATAAGGAGTGATGTTTATTTTGTATTCGAATATTCAAACTTTCAAATATTTTGCTACAGTAGAACCTCGTTATAACGAACCCGAATATAACGAACTATTGGATATAACGAAGCAGTCGCAGTTCCCATTGAAATTCCCATAGATGAAATGGATATTGGCTATAACAAATTAATCGTTATAACGAAGTAATTATGGCTCCCCCTACAACTTCGTTATAATGAGGTTTTACTGTACTAGTGTATACTGTGCAGTTCATTTCAAAGCCAACTTTCACTATCCGAGGTATGTAGTTAAGAGAAAACATTGCTGGATTGATAAAATTCATGGACCAAGCACAGGTTTAAAATATCGTTACAAGGCGTTCCTGCTTGGTGAAAGGAGCAGCCATCCCTCATATGACAGTGTGCGCAGGAAAGCGATGAAGACGACGACTTGGGGACTGCTTGAGCTGTTGTTGTTGTTGCTGTGCTGTTCTTCCATCTTGGCTCCAACGGCTGCTCCCTATATATATGCATCATCTCTAAATACATTTCTTTACCGTTCTTGCTAGTGAGCACTCTGTTCCTGCACGTGGCATTTTGGTGGAGGTCTATTATGTTAAAAAGTCTGCTGTACGCAGATTTGTTGTAACAAGTGTAGACTGTAGCAATGCAGTAATTTTCTTTTCTTTTTTGTGCCATGTTTAGCAGTATATTTTGTGCGTAACATAGTTTCAAGAAAAGGGGACAAAGGGGCTTTAGCGCTGACGCATGTGCCGACAGGCGCAGCCTGCTGGTGATAGCCGCGTGATGAGCGTGTGTGTGCCGAGGAATAAGTTCTCGGCACAGTTTCCCCCGCACCTTTCTTTTTGTGACCACTGGCCCGGCAGGGACTGGAGATTGATAGGGGGCGAGGTGAAATGGAGGATCAGGCCGCAGCGGCCATGGAGGTTCTTCCTCTGAGAGCTGCTGTGCTGGCCCGATTTCTTACACTTATGGTTCCGTCGTTCGTATGAACCGTGAGGCGTTCTGAAACCTTTAGTCTAAGCCTTAAGCAAGGCACATTCAGTGTAACATAGGATGACTTCTCTAAAATTTGTATCTACCGTGATCGTATTATCGAGATTCTACTGCACCGCTACACAGTCAATTTTAACTGTGTTAAGGTCTGATGATGATCGAGAGGACTGCGATCTGCACATCACAGTTTGGCTCCCACATCGCGGTTTGGCATATGTCAGTGCCAAGCTCACTGCCGATTGATTATATTTGACCATTAGCAGTGACCATTAGTGATTGCAATAAAACAAAAACTTATCCAGAGCATCAGTCGCAATAAAGTGCCCATGTAACACCGTTATCAAAACACTCCAGGTATGCTCTGTGCTTTCAGATTTGCACGTGCCTCTATGAACTCGATGACTTTCTGCTTGAACGCTATGGTGAAATGCCTTGGCCTTCCACTTGTTTTCCCTGAAAAGTGGAACAAATGCAGCCAAACAAAGTGACGCTGATAGTGGCGAGGTGATCGGTTTCATTTGCGCGTAGTTGCCTGACCTCCGAAATTTTTCTGCCAGTGACCGGTACGTAAGACAAGGGTCAGCTTTTCACCGCATTTTTTTCTTAATTCAACCTATATTCCAATTTTTACGGTAGTTGACCAGTCTGTCCGCTTACCACAAGGGTAGGAGATCTCTTTGGGGCACTTACGATCGATCCCATCTGGGAAACAAGAGCACTCGAAACCATGCCTTATGTTGTTCTTCTCTCTCTACATGCGCAATGTTTCAGTGGTTGAACAAGAGTAGGAGCACCAACATCCATTCACAGAACAAAAGCAGTTTTGCCGTGATGAGAGCAGTCATATCTGCTGTCACCTAAAAAGCAGAGTTGGCGAAGTGTGGCGGATGTCATGTGGCATTTTAACATCGTATCCTCCTTATCTCTCTCTATTTTTGCTTCAGCCAGTGATGGCATTGGCGAGCCGTAGTTTCTGGCTTTCTAGATCCAGCGATTTTGATGCTGCCAAGGCGAGTGAGCTTTCCAGAGATGCTACACTAAATTCCGGCAGTGCCAGTTCATCTTGATTGGGGTCGGATGCTTGGGGTACATTGGCAACAAAGTGCCATCACCTTGCTAAGAGACTCATATCACTAGACGGTGGCAGCAGTAATGGCTGCTACAGCAGCAGCATTAATGAAAGGCAAGATACACTGAGCTCCCGTATTCACCGTGCAATTGTCACAGGTGGCAACATCAGTTGCAGCATGCACCATTGCACAGAGGTCACAAATCGCAAATGGCACAACGAAAGGCGAGCAGACGACAGGCCACCGCCACCCGCGTGTTCCCACTCACCCTTGCAGAACCTTTTTTTGGGTCACATAGTGCATTTCTGTTGACCTGTTGCTCTCACACCTGCTGCTTCTGACCTGTCCTGCGTTCCGGTGGGAGGTCGAATGACCCTGCCCTCACCGCACTGAAACCTACTCCACACTACACGCTGCGTATGCCCTCTTTGTCTCAATGGAATTCACCAATAATGGTGACGGACAAAGCGAGAGTTGGGTGCAGTTCGCAGGGCCCACACGTGCGGGGTGTGGACCTGTTGAGCCCTCTGCAGCTTTCTGTCTGTACACCCCAAGCATTGTTAGCTGTTCAACAGAGGTGGTTAATCAAAAACATCAGAGTTTCTTATTTGTCTACATTCGTTATTGCTGTTTCAGGTGTTCACGTACAATGCCAAGCACGACCGCCTCGAGCTGTGCTACGAGCCCTACGGCCATTTCGCCATCGGCCCCGACGTGGAGGCCAAAATCGCGAGCGGCCAGGTCGGCAGCACGGGCCAGCACCACCAGAGCCCGACCTCGTCACCCACCTCAACAACAGCCTCTTCATCCATGGCCACTGCCGAAGGAGCGTCCACTTCGGCGGACAGCTCAGGTGCCGCCGGCAGCTCTGCCGACGAAAAGAAGCCCGCTGGTGCCAGTCGCCAAGCCAAGCCGGACTGTGGTACGCAAGGGCCCCGGCTTCACGGTGCTGGCTCCTGCCTCGCCAGAGAAACCGGAAGAGTCGGCTGAGTCCGGATCCGGACAGAGTGAGCAAGAGCGTGCTCTGGAGCAGCTCCAGACAGTCGTCTCCATGCTCCAGGACCAAGAAAACAGGGTAAGAGCTGTTCAGCACTACCCATTGCAGTCGCTTCGGAGACCCGGCAGTCTCAATCTAGGCACAGAGGGTGATGGCTTGATTCTGATGCATATGCTGGATTGTGATATAGGTACAAATTTTAAAATGACAATCCCATCAGAACGACAAGGCATCAACAGCAGAATACTTGCCTGGTGTGCCTCAAGCACCATGTAGGGCAATCTAGCAGAGCATGAGGCAGCAGTAACATCTCCCGCCAACACGTCACACTATTATAGTGCATTTTTACTGGTAAACAATTAATTATGCTTAGCGGATGCTGTCAACATTCTTGATCACGGTGAACTGGTGCGGTTAAGGTAATTAAGCTCTGGCCACTGCTCACCTTTTCTTTCTTGCACGTTCTGTGGCTTACCAAGCCTCTACTTGCAACAAGATTAATGGCAACAAGTTGTAAAGGACATGTTACACTTGGATAAATTACAGGTGAAATTCTCCTTCACCTTCTCATGTCTTGAAGACTTCCCGTAGTATCCTTTTATGTTTCCTTTTTTTTTTTCTCTTGCACATCTTGTTTCCTGAGCATGTTTTCTTTTCTGGCCTTAGGTTTTATAGCGTACCAAGTTTTGTTGCATGCCCTGGCAGAGCAAGGTGGCGGGGCTACGCGACGAACTAACGAAGAGCTACAGTAAAACCTCGTTATAATGAAGTTGAAGGGGGAGTGGTAATTACTTCGTTATAACCATTGGTTTGTTATAACCAATATCAATTTCATCTACTAGAATTTCAAGGGGAATTGCGATTACTTCGTTATATCCGGGTTCGTTATAACGAGGTTCTACTGTACATGTTGTCGAGGGCATCATTCTGTACTGGTGTCAGATGGCCTATGCATGCTTCGGCACTGTTGTGCAGCTTTACTTGTTTGACCCGCTCTGAATTCTCATGTTTGTCACGCCTTGATTTTGGATGTAACGAACTACTCCATGCAGTAAGCCATATTTTTACACCTACAAAACAGCTTTCCTTACTCGCATGTGACTGAACTGAGGTTAGAGCTGGATAAATCACGAAAGTCCAATATCTTTGGTATTTTTTTCGTACAGGGCATCTCTGAAATACATCCCAAACAGAGCTGGAGGGGACGGGACAACGAAGATCCTGACAGCATGGACACAGACTGACCGGCCTTACCCTGGGTGTCCTTTCTGCCAGAGGAGTTCGGCCAAAAAAAAAAAGCGAAAAGAAAGGAAAACCGTTGCGTTGTGATAGACTGTCGTTTTGTACACAAGAGATTTCTGTACGTGCATCTACACCATTGATAATGGAAGTGCTTGCTGTAGTACTAAGTGTAAAGAGGAGGCTTTTCTAGACCTACACACAGCAAGTGCTAACAGGGGAAATGCACCTCGTGTTTAGTATAGAGAAGTGTTCGAAGAGGGGAGATGCCTGAACAGCCAGATACATGCTATTTATAAACATCTAGTCCGTACCACCGTACTTTTTGACGGCGAGATTAACGGGGAGCCAACGAGCGTGACGAGTATGTCTTATTCTCCCAGCTGTGCATATATGTATCTATAATTGCACTTTGAGAGGACTTTAGTTCTTCTTTTTTTTCAAGTGTACAGTAATGAGCGTGCGTTTAACATTGTGCATTGTAATGTGATTTGATTTTTCGAAGCTAAATAAATTGATTGATTTTGATCTCGACGTTCTATTCTCTTAGAGATTCTACAAGAGCCCCCTCCCTTTCAAGCCGCCTCTTTCGCTCAAAAACAAAAACATTTCTGCATAGACTAGGAATTTATAGAAATTGGTCTTCACTGCAATAGCTGCCATAGGTTCTGCACGGCTTTCAAGTCAAAAAGCCACGCCGTTTCTGGCTTCATTCCCTGGAGCACACAAGATCATGTATGTCTTTCTGTATAGGTAGTATAGTGTTTCATATTGTCCTTAATAACAGAGAAATGTATGCTTGCCATTGGAATAACAGCTATAGTCTGTTTCGGAAGTTGCGTTCAGCACTGTGGAAGCTACAGGCCTCTCCGGCTAATCCGGAGGGGGATCATATGTTAAACATGTCCTTCCGTGGCTTAGATTGATGAAAAGATCGCAAAATACGATTTAGAACAGGGAATGTCGCAGGAGCCATCGTTTCGACAAGTGGACTTGTCTTCGTCAGGGCGGCGACAAGTCCGCTTCCCTGTTCTAAATCGTATTTTACGATCTTTTCATCGGTTAAAGCGCCCATCTTCCCCTGAGCTTCTCTTCTAGTTTGGATTTCCGTGGCTTGTCATCTGTCGGTGTCAGGTGCTTGAGTAGCAACTGCAGGCTTGGAAGGAGAGAGAGGGGGATGAAGCGGGGCCCCTATTGGCTGTAGCGGCTCCAAGTGCGTTCCCCAATAATTGCATTTCGTCTCGCCTCGGAAGAATTCTGCTCTCGATGGCCTCGTAGTCTTGGCTCTGCTGCATGGAACTAGTGAAACAGAGTATAGGGCGTAAATTCTCCCCTAATTTGACATGGCTTTGCTGAGGAAATGCACAACAAGCAGTTGGGTCTTGATATAATGAATTATTCGTTATATAAGGCTTACTATCAAGCAGGCCCTGCAACATTTTTTTACTGTGTTCTCTAGAACTGGATTGCTTGTAGGAGCTGGCACACGTGCGCACGTGCCCTTTCATTCCCTGCCTAGCACTGTACTACTGTCTCAACGAAATGGGCTGCTACGCGTGCTCATTGCTCAAAGCACGGCGCTAAGCCTCGAATTTACAGAATGACTGCATCACTGTCCAGATGACGTAGAAAGTCTCATGGAGGACCCACTTTGGAAAGCTCCTCGCATACCACATCCAATCGTCTTGTAGTTCTCTGGTGCTGTCTGGTAGTTCTCTAAGTGGCATATGGTTGCATATAGTTTGCGAGCCATGAAAATCGTCACAGACATCGAGGTATCCAGAATCGGCGCACATGAATATACATTTTGCAAACGCACACCAGCTGAGACACCAGGTGGCAGTTGTCTTGGTTGTCACGAGTACACCCAACTTACTACTCGTCCTTATACTCCTGCATTTCTATGAGGTTGTTGGCTGGCTAAAGCTTGTACCCATGCACACATCCAAAGCAATATGAGCCGCACATGATTTTAGTTTCTTTTTTTCCATTCCCCCCCTTTCTTTCCCAGTGATGTTTCTTCATTGCTCTTCGAAAGTTTGAAGCGTGCGATGGGGGAAGACTCATACATATAGTTCAGATATGTTCACTCCTCTCAAGGTGGAGGGTGGTGTCCCGAGTTGAAATCTGAGCACCTGTGAAAACTTATTTCGGAGATGCCAAGGGTTCCATTTTTCTGGGAGTTTCGGTGCGACGGCCAGTGCCGACTACGTCGACATAGACTATGCAGGCTTCGCTTGAATATAGCACACTTTAGCATAGCCTACTAGATACGTGTCCTGAGGACACCACAACCAGACTTTAGCTTTTCGTTCTGTCATATAGCACAAGTAGAGAACAGTCATCGGGGAATAAGTGCACGTGCATCTTCAATGAAATGCATGGCATTTGCACCTGGACTTCTCTTGCGCTCATGCCCTCAGCCCACACTACATAAGGGCGGAGGCGTTTCTTAGCAATGCGGGGAAAAGTATAGCGTAGCCTTGTAGAATAGTATGGCGAGGAGGCCGGAAAGGGAGGTCAGGGTGAGGAGGAGGTGAGAGAGTGCATGCATATGAAGCATAGCAGAGGCATGAAAGTACGGTGTATTGTTGTTTTGTGGGGTTTAACGTCCGAAAACCAGCTCTGATTATGAGAGACGCCGTAGTGGAGGGCTCCGGAAACTGCGACCACCTGGGGTTCTTTAACGTGCACCGACATCGCACAGCACAAGGGCCTCAACATTTCGCCTCCATCGCACAGAACACGGGCCTCAACATTTCATCTCCATCGAATTGCAGCCGCCTCAGCCGGGATTCGATCCCATGACCCTCGGATCAGCAGCCGAGTACCATAGCCACTAGACCACAGTGGCAGCGGGGCGACAGTACGGTGTGGCAAGGGCCGGGTAGGAGTAATGTGAGGTGAGGAGGGCAAGGTAGAAGGGAGAGGGCAAAGCATAGAATGACCTTGGTTAGTATAGTAGTAGTATAGCAAAGGGGTGGGAGTGGGAAGTGAGGTGGAGGAGAGAGGGTGAAGCATAGCTTACGTGTGCTGATCATGTACACGTGCAGTACAGTATAGAAAGGGGTGGGAAAATTAGGTGAGGAGGAGGGTAAAGCAAATAGCATATTCTTGCACAGTACAGGTGTAGCAAGGAGGGGGAAATGAAAGTGATGGTGAGGAGGAGGGCCACTCCGCCAGCTACGCTGTATCCTCAGTCTTCGCACCTCTAGTGCATAGCTGCGGACTTCTTTTTTTTCTTTTTGACAGGTCCGGGGGCCTCCTCAGAATGCGGCCCTAGACCGTGCTTCGAGGTATGTTCTGGCCGTTCAGTGCAGCCTAACTTGAAATATCAAATGCAGATGTAATGATGGAATGTGATTAATTATAACGATTTTAGTGAACAACAGCGTTGCCATCAGAACAGTTTCACGAATGTACATTTATAATGAATTATCATATATAACGAAGCTCCTTGTGTCGGGCGGCTTTATTTGTTGTAACGAGGTTTCGTTAAGTTTAGTTTCCCCTAAGATATGTCTCACGCACGTACATACACAATTTGCATATTTCCTAATGGCACTGACTTTTCACACTTGAAGGTGGACTAGGTGTGTCCCTAGCAGCAAGTTGAAAGGGGAGCTTCGCCTTGAGGTGAAGTGGGCCGCAGATATGTTGAATGAATTTGTTGCAATTTTTTTACATATTAGAGGAGTGTCCTTAGAAAGACTGAAGGGTGCACACAACCCTCCGTCCCCCCTTCCCGCAGTCTCCCCTCCCCCTAGGGGTGTTCAGGGAAATCTTTTTTGCAACTGGCGTGTACACACGATTGCATTTGTCCACACAGAGCGCCGATGTGGCCGCGTATCAAGGCAAGCCTGCCCTTACGCCAGAGATTTATTTATCCCCCCCCGAGAAGGAAGAAAGGAAGGAAGGGGCAAAACAGAAAGGCGTTCGGTTGGCTACCCTATACTGGGGGAATAGATGGGAGAGAGAGGAAGAAGGGGAATAATGAAAGAGACGTTGTAGGAAGTCAACGGTCAAAGGCGTTCGCGCAAACCCGTCGCCTTCAAAAAGCGCAAAAGTGATCTCAATTCCTTGTGGGCCGACGAGCGAGGGGGCGGCGTTCGAGCAGCATCTGCACAGAAAGTGGCCGATCGTCGAGTTGGCGTAGCGTCTGAACAAGTGTTTTCCTTTCCTCGTCGAATCGCGGACAGTGGCACAGCAAATGGTTGAGGGTTTCGTCGGTGTCGCACACCTCGCATGCTGCATTGTCGATCTCCCCGATTAATGCTTAGTCATCATCATCATCAGCCTGTTTAGGTCCACTGCAGGACGAAGGCCTCTCTCAACGATTTCCAATCCACCCTATCCTGAGCGAGTTGGTTCCACTTTATGCCTGCAAACTTTTTAATTTCATCGCTCCATCTAACCTTTTGCCTGCCTCTGTTACGTTTTCCCTCTCTTGGTATCCATTCCGTTGCTCTTACTGTCCATCTGTTATCTTTCCTCCTCATGACATGTCCTGCCCAGGTCCACTTCTTTCTTTTAATTGATTTAATAATATCGGCTATTCCTGTCTGTTCTCTGATCCATTCCGCTCGTTTTTTATCTCTTAGCGTTACCCCCAACATTTTCCTTTCCATTGCACGTTGCGTGCTCCTTAGTTTTATCTCTAGTTTTTTCGTTATCCTCCAGGTTTCTGCGCCGTACGTTAGTACTGGGAGAATGCAGAGATTGAATACTTTTCGTTTTAGTGAGAGCGATAAGTTTCAGGTCATGATTTCGTAATGCCTTCCGAATGCGCTCCAGCCCAACCTTATTCTACGGAGAATTTCTTTTTCATGGTTAGGAGTTCCTGTTATTAACTGTCCCAGGTATACGTATTCGTTTACACATTGTAAGGGTTCATTGTTGATTTTAAATTCCCGTTCCTTAGCTAGGCTATTGAGCATAACTTTGGTCTTTTGCCTATTCATTCTTAATCCAATTTTAATACTTTCCTTGTTTAGGTCATCAATCATGTTTTGTAGTTCGTCTCCATCACTGCTAAAGAGCACAATGTCGTCTGCGAATCTTAAGTTGCTGAGATATTCTCCGTCTATTCGAATTCCCTTGTCTTCCCAGTCTAGACGTTTAAAGTATACGTTTAGTATGCCTTTGTAAAGGCAACTCCCAGCCAAAATCGACAAAGAAGTGAGGCCTCATGTCGAGGATGTCCTGGTGGAGGGCGGAGATGCAGGGAAGGGTTTAGCTGGTACAGTCGCGTTCGTCTCATGTTTGGCGAGTTCCACTCAACCAGCGAGAGACTGCGTGCCATGTGCCGCCCAAAAATTTTCGAGATAACCAAGAACTTGGTATCCACATATCCCCATGTTCTGCTTACACTATGTGTATAACACCACCCCAAAATTGAAATTGTGAATAAATTCATGGCTTACGAAGTCGTGATCAAGGCACAGCCGCATGCCAGTTGCATTTCTGTTCAGGAAATGCAACTTTGGCTAGTATGAAGATAGCGACACAAAGGCATCCCTCGACCCCAAGGCTTAATCCCTCCTGGTGTTCTTGCACACATAAGCGCTGGTTCGTTTCGATGTACGGCCACGCTCGCTATGCTGGCTCTCAGCATAACGCGGCCACGCACTCCGCACAGAAAGCGGCTCAGGAAAACAATCTATACAGCTCGAGAGAGAGAGAGAAATAGAACCGCGGGATATATGGGCCTGTGGCGGTGGTAAAAGCATTTATTGCCGGGGTGTCCATTATCAAAATGCCATATGCGGTTATATAAGGAATTGGGCATATGTGGCTATATATGCCACTCTTGTCCGTATGTGGCCGCATTTGCCCCAGTCGTGATAAAGCATATATGGCCATATACGCATATCTGGCTATATATGACACGTGTCCGTATCAGAATCTTACATGGCATTCCTCGTGTTGGTCATTAATTGCCATATATTCTTTATCACCACTGGAGCAAATGCGGCCATATACGGACACGTGCCATATATAGTCACATATGCCCAATTCCTGATATAGCTACATATGGTATTTTTGTAAGGGGTGAATGTGGGGACGGAGCCCCCTACATATGGCTCGTGGGTGCTCCCTCAGTGTGAGGAGACACCCTGCCAAAGCACAGGAAAAGCCTTGAAGCGCAATCCTCTCCATCGCACAGGAGATGGCCTTGCGCTGATCGAGAGCAGAAGTGCTGGTCATGATGGTATCCCAGTAAGGCGTACACCACGCAGGCCGCACATTGGCGATCGACGCTTACAAATTCGGGCCGCCCCATACACCATACTACTATAAACGCCAAATGCCTACTACAGTTCCCCTTCTCATGTAAACTTTGCGGCAAATCAGGAGATTTTCTGCACATCCTCCTCACGTGCCCCGCCTTCCCCCATTCACCATCACCTGCTGTGGCAGTGGGCCGGTGGTGTCCGGACGAAATCTGAACCACCGTCTTCTGAACACGTTTGAACCACGCGGTTGTCGTGGGCGATGTACTATTGGAAAGCGTCACCCATGACGTCACTTTTATATACTTGTCACTTGGCGTCGCCATGTGCCAAGAAAACAAAGCCTCCGAGATGCACAACACACGTTGTTGCATATGCAGGCGGTAATACAAAACACTAAATATAAATAAGTATTTCAGGGCTTGAGATATTTGTCAGAACAAATTTTACAGAATCTATTTATGTTCAGGTAGTTTTTTTGTTATGTAAAAAAATTAAGAAACACTTTAAACGTGGTAGGCAGCGCCATAAAATCTACGGTGTCCAGTTTCTTGACGCACAGTGGCGCCACAATCCTGTCGAATCAGAAATATGACAGGCCTAGTACTGCATGTTTAGAGTGGTTGTGGCTCACTGCAACCGCGTGTGCTTGACGTGCGTGTTTCTGTTTCGTGTGCTGTGAAGAAGCGCCTTTTACTTGCGCGGCGCCGTTTCATGCCGCAGGTGACTTTGTTCTGTGCCGTTCCTTTTTCCTAAAAGACAAAAATGTCCGATTCGGAGTCTCTGGACACCGATGAAGAGGTAAGCGTGACCACTGCTACTGCGTTTTGCATCCGCCGGTAAAAACACGTGCGCAAGCGGTACCGGGTGGCTATTCTAGTTCACTCTGCAGTGGCTACCCTTTCAGCAAAAATCGCAATTTGTACTGAGGCACGTGAAAGCAGTTGCTTCGGACAAGGGCGCTCTGCAAACGGTGTTACCGTTCGGATGATCGCAACGCGCGCTACGTGGTGAAGCAAATGTGAAACAAACACACAAATGGCGCATTTGTGCTTCAGGCATGTATTTTGTGCCACAGCTGGCGCGCGTGTCAGCAGTGCAGAGGTCATCGTAGCCTCTGTTAGGCACCAGCTGTGTCGTTCAACTGCTGTGCAAAAATAAATATTGCAAGTTGGTACAGAAGGTGTGCGACCAGCGGTCCAGTCAAGCTCGGGCAACTCAAATTACTTAAAATCAGCCCAGAAAGGTTCTTTACGTCAACGCTACACACTGCCGTTCTATGTGTGATATGTTTAAATGCAGCACACACTTTACGAGTCGTCATGTTCGTGTACTACCGTCAGAGAAATTAAGTTGACAGTGTGTCAAGATTTTTCGTGCTTCTGTGATGTTGGAATAGCTTAAAGCCGATTGCTGTGTTAAGAACTGTGATTAAAAGACGTGTGGATAGCGGGCTTAAGTGGAGGTACAGGTGGAACGCGACGAATACGTAGTTATAAGCTAGAACATGGTGTAATGAGCAAATAAAGCGCCAGTTTACCGGTTCCATATATACCAGTAATTTAGCGTTTTCGGCGAGGCTTGTGCACTGGGTTCATTTTACAATAACACAAATGTCGTCACTTAAAATTTTACGAAAACTAGTCTCTGCAAAGGACCACTTGGAAAATAGTATTGAAGGGAGGGTCGAGACAGCCTTGGAAGTCTGTCCGGTGATGAAGGAACACTGGAATATTTCTTGCTTCAAGCAATTTTATTCGGAGGAGCCGCTGAAGAAAGCGACATACCAATATTAGAGACCTAAGTATCCAGCAAATGGTGTGTGCTAAGCACAAACTAAAAACGAGAAGGATACACCCACTTTTCCCTCAATCGCTACTGTTATAATTAGAGGAGTTATAAAAATATTGAAGTTCATAGCCAGGCTTGTTACGAATCAAGGCATCTTTTCAGCCTAAATTTATCAGGGCAACTGTCAGGCCAAGAATTGGACGAAAGAAAAGCACATTTCGCGTTTCTGATTGCTGGTGGGCAGCTTTCAGGCATGGACCTGCTTAGGCATACAGCGAAGTGTCCACTTTGCCTATATTCCATGACCCTCCTGTTGCTGTGTAGCCATGCGGAAATGTTTCATATTGAACTTGCATGGGGGAACTTTTTGTAGATATGCCATTGTTTGGGATAAACATGCTGTGTTTGTTCCAAAAATTTCGTGTCATTGCTTTTCCTGTTTCAGCTGCAAGAGAAGCTTGCAAAAGGGGAATTGAAGCCTGGACTCTATGCCGTTGCTCCTCATGTCAAGAAGGAGTTCATCAATAACACAGTAAGGGAATTCCTAGTTTTGGACCCATTGTTTGAAGTCAGTTGTGCAGTGTAATGAAATGTTGTAAGAACCATCCTGTCTGAGTGACACGGAACTTTGAAGCATACATACATGCTGGTGGCATTGCTGCATTAATTTGAGGTTCTGACATGGACATAACCATGATGTCATAGTTCTTAAGGGGGTCTGCCGGGGCCTGTATAGTTCTTTATTGTCTAAAATGGATCACGCTGAGGGACAGTGACTTAACATGGGAACTTTAGAGAGATTTAATTGGAGCCAGTGTGGGTAAAAATCTGAAAAAAGGCTGAAATTCATGATGTCGTGCTGACACTTGCATGCTGCAGCTGTAGTGCAGAATTTAGATGTGAAACATTTATTTTCACCTTGCTTTTTTATTTATGAACTTGTGATGTCGATCTAAAGAATGAGGGTTTGTAAAAGAATATTGTATTAATCTAAAGAGGGCTTATGGTTTTAGTTTTCCTTCAGAGCCTTCACAATGTACAAGCTTATGAACTGTTTAAAGGTAATCAGAATGATCAATTATTTTAAGGCTGTTTTAGTGCAGTAAGGGCTCTCAAAATTTGGTAGGTATCATGTTAGAATGCCATGAAACACAACATGGTCCACTCTGAATGGGAATTCTCAGCGGACCATGGACTAATAAGGCATCTGTTGATACGCCGTCAGAATCCGAGACATCGAAGTGAGCTTGCATGGAAGTTTCGAAAGCATGTGGCCAACTGGCTTCTTGTGTGTGTATTTATGTATATACGTGTGTGTGTGTGTGTGTGTGTGTGTGTGTGTGTGTGTGTGTATTTTGTCTATAAATGTATCCCCCCGTGGTAGCAGTGGCTTTTTTTATGGTTCTTGTAGGCCCTTTGCAAGAATTTCGCTTTGTAATTTCAGGCAGCGTTGAAGCAGAAGCTCGCTGAAATGGAGCTAGACCTGGACTGGGTTGAGACCCTCACCATGGTGAATGGCTTGGCTCCCCTGACACCAGAACTGTCTGAACAGTTCGGTGACATGGAGCTGCAGAAGAACCGTAAGGGCGAAGTGGTCAGGAGTTCCACCGAGGATGCTGTGCACCATGACTTCAAACGTGAAATGGCATTGTGAGTGTCTTGTGATCTCTTTTGTTTGTTTTCTTTTTTTTTTCCCCCATGCTTGAAGGTGTATATTGTTTTGCGATGGCAACTGTGTTGTGATAGAAAGTGTGTTGCATATTGCTCTTACCATGGAGGTATGGTTGGCCGGGTGGCATTAACTACTTAAGCGCCTCCATCTGACCAATTGTAGTGCCTTTGTAATGGCAGTAAACAGCAAAATTTTTACATCTACGCATACAAACGCATTGTCTATACTCCACTTCATACATCAGATGCAACGCTGTGAAGGTTACACAAGTAGTCCATAGGGAAGGATTTATCACTCTGACAAACATGAAATACAAACTCACATATTTCAGTTGTTTCCCCAGCAATACGAGCTTTTTTTTGTAAAGCTGATGTGAAATTATTATAATTCATTCAAGCCTGGGGGGGGCCAATGTGACATTTATTGCTTCTTGCTCACAGCAAGCAGCATACTACTTTTTGGTCGGGGAATTACACTGCACAAACAACGGCACTAGCTTTGACAGCATTGCACCTGATGTATGAAATGGAGTATAGTAAGTTTTGACTTTGTGAAGTAGCTTTGTGAGTTGCTTTAGCTAATTCTGATTGACCCTTGGAATCTCTCTTCTGTATGATGTTGAACATTCAGTGCAAATAAAAACCTTAAAAACTATCCTCATTGATACCATAGATATAATGACGTCATGCTGTTATAATGGGACCGCTCAGCACCTGGACAGGTCTGTGTTTTTGAAGAATGCCAACTCCGGCGATTTTTTTACCGCGTGAAAGTAATGCCGATTCCGAAGTGAGAATAAATTAGCAAATGCAAAAAATTTTTAATAAGCAGCAAAGCGCAAAACCGACACTGAAATCCCGCCAAGCAGTGCCAGCCTCGCCTGACATCAAGTGAATCAATCTACCTTTTGTGCAGTACAACCGTGCTTGCGTCCTTCTCCTGATGGTAAGGCCACAAATCACTTCGAAAAGGACATAGCCTCCAAGACTTCCTGCCAGCATGTGGCAAGCACATATCTTGAAGGCCACGGATAGTACCTGTGTGCTTCCACTGCTTCGCTTACAATGACGTCAACGTGAAATGCAGCCAATAATTGTAGGAGCCCAGGTGGGCATTTGGAAGTGATCATTAAAATTTAATTTGAAATCAATCTGGTCATCTCTCAAGCCTGTAACCTTGCATGAATTACATAAGTGTGCCAAGGAACCTACCTAGCAAATTTCATTGAGGTTCATTTGCCTTGAAGAATTGCTGGAGTTGGCCTCTAAATGTTATCTTGTTAATCTCTATGGCATAACATAGGTGTAATTCAGGCTGAAGCACTAGATTGCCTGCCTAACTCACATTTCTGTCTCTTAATAGCTTGCATATTCATTTTTGTATTGAAGAACAAGCCACAAATACACATTCAGTAACACTTGTTCTGAGTTATGCACTGTTTTGTTCAGGTCACATAGAATGATTTTTTTTAGATGTAACCTAAGAAGTAATCTTTTTCTTTGCAATCTAATTTACTTGTTATTGTGTACACCATTATTTTTTGGAAGTGGCCTCTTTGTCCATTGTGACACGAGCTTCATTGTGGGCAGTTGTCGTAGGCAGTGACTCTATGTCTTGTGTTGCCCCGCCACGGTGGACTAGTGGCTGTGGTAGTCGGCTGCAGATCCGAGGGTCGCGGGATCGTATCCCAGCCGCGGCGGCTGCATTTCGATGGAGGCGAAATGTTGAGGCCCGTGTGCTGGGCGATGTCAGTGCACGTTAAAGAACCCCAGGTGGTCGAAATTTCCGGAGACCTCCACTACGCGTCTCTCATAATCACAGCTGGTTTTGGGACGTTTAACCCCACAGATCAATCACCTATGTCTTGTGTTCTGCCTGATTTGTTCATTGCTTGCTCATGCTGTGGAACCTGCTACAATATTTTCAAGAATGTTCAAAGTGCTTTTCAGTAAAGTATCACAGGAAGGCATTGTGTTTGCTGCTTGGAATCACTGTGGGTTCTTTCTCTTGGCAGCTACCGTCAGGCCCAGGCAGCTGTACTGGAGGGCATTCCACGCCTCCATGAGTTGGGTGTAGTGACCAAGAGGCCCGAAGACTACTTTGCCCAGATGGCCAAGGCAGACACACACATGACGAAGGTGCGCGAGAAACTGCTCTCCAAGAAAGTGGCCCTGGAGCGTTCCGAGAAGGCCCGCAAGATGCGTGAGCTCAAGAAGTTTGGCAAGAAGGTGAGTATAGCTGCCCTACCCTTCCAAGCAGCTGAGCAGCTTGCAGTTTTGTTGTTTGTCTCTGTGGTGTACATAGGTATATTTCAGGCTGAAGCACCAGGTTACTTGCTTAGATTCTAAAAAGCACTTCGTACTTTGCAGGAAAGGACAATCTTCAGGCAGTGGTTGAGGCAGAAAGCATTCCAGTTAGGCATAGTCTTTTTCAGTTACATTCACAAGGCATTGTGATGGGGTTCTTTGAGATTTAGGTGAGAACGCACGTTGCGTCTTACGATCGCAACGCGTTCAGGAATACGGCGAGGCTGTTTCCTGTGAAGACTTTATGAAAAACACGAACGAACACGAACACAGAACAACAAAAGACACTATAGGATAAAACACTCTAACATGAAAAAAAAAAAACATGCGAACGCGCGGGAGTCCATGCAGCATAGGCAACAGTCTCACCAAAGCTGATGGGCTCAAGAGGGGTGAGTCAAGGAGGGAAGAGTCGGCGCGAGCTCGCGGTCGTCGATGTGCCTGGTCGACGAAAGGTGGCCGGCACTGGTGCGGGTCAGGAACGCAGACGAGGAGGATGTCGGGCACCGGCGTCGCGACAAGCGTTGCGTCACCGCTCGGGGCTCCGAGAAAGAGGGCAGCACTCGGGTCTACACCCGACGGTGCTGTCGGTGGCACAGGCGGCTGGTCAGGCGATCCGTGGACAGCATTGGGAGCTCGGTGCCAAGCGAAGCCATACACTTCGACTCTTGGCGGCCGCCAGGCACTCGGGACTACGCCTCGACCGTGGTCCTGGTGGAGAGCTCCCGTGCCACGTCCGCGCTGGTTGAATGCCGCCTCGCTTCTCCCTACATGGCGCCTCGCGCCCCGCTCCACGTGCCACGCTCATCTTTTCTCCTTGCGGCCGTGTGCCACAACCTCTCGTCGTCGTCTTCGTCATCGCCTCGCACGCTGAACCCGCGCTTCTTCGTGGCCGCTCTTTCCACTGCGCCTTCGCCACAGCACCAAACACCACATGCGCGCACTTCTCCCATGACAGGCATGTACGAGGTGTGTGTGTGCCGTTGCTGCTGCTGGTTCTACCTTTGTTCTGCTGCAGCTTTGCAGCGTGCGCACAGCCTGAGTGTTGCAAGTTACAAGGCCTCCAGATATGTGACAGGCATGTAGACATTTAACTTTAAAAGGGATGAAAAAAACTGGGCACATCGCACCCAACGTGATTGGCTCTACAGTGAAGCCAGGGTTTTGTATCTTTTGCTGCTGGAAATGAGCGTTGTTCGTATGAACAGTAGTGCTTCTGCTGTGCAGCTGTGATTGTACTGCGCCATTGTGCGCACAGAGGTCTGAATGCCATACAGTACATGTCAAGCTATGTATGCGTACAGTTCTTTTTTTTTTTTCATCTCATTTATTACATTCTCACACCGCCTAATGCTTCTAGTGGTACTGATGCCAATCCGTTATTTTTTTAACTAGAGTCCAGTTGTCGCCTTGCTGGTCTTTATCAATGTCCATTTGCCTCCAACAGCTTTCAAGCTTCAGCACTTTTGGAACAGGCACATCCTCTCAAATTCTGGTTAGACATATACTCGAGTTCTCCCCAGAAATTTTTTAGCGGTGGACATTTTGCGAGCGGGGAGGGGTGGTGTGTTGATGTGTGGTGAAGTAGACTCTCCTACAAGAACTATTATGATCCGCCCTTGCGCACCTCTGTGGGCTCTCATGCGTGCACAGATGCCATTTTTGGCTCTTCACAGACATGCGTTTCAAGTGTTAGAAGGGCCATTTGGAGTGGGGGTGCTTTATCGAAAGCAGTGGCCGGTGAAGCGAAGTGGTGGGGAGAACGCTGATATGCACATACTGTAAAACCTCGTTATAACGAAGTTAAAGGGGGAGCCATAATTACTTCGTTTTAACCATTAGTTCGTTATAGCCAATATCCATGTCATCTATGGGAATTTCAAGGGGAATTGCGATTTCTTCGTTATATCCAATAATTCGTTATATCAGGGTTCGTTATAACGACATTCTACTGTATAACTTCTACAGGAAAAGCCCCACTTTCCGCATGACACCTGGTATTAGCACCTGGTATCGGCACCAAACAGTGTGCATATAAAAATAGTACACCTACTGTTATGGTTCGATCTTTCTACCAGAAATCTTTCTTTCGCAGACTATTGCAAGTCTTTGGCATGGTTCAAAAATTTACGTGGTGTGGTTACTGATTTGTGAACATTTGGCGGTTTCCCTGCTTACAGGTCCAAGTGGAAGTGTTGCAGCAACGGCAGAAAGAAAAGCGAGAAATGATGGAGAACTTGAAGAAGTTCAAGAAAGGTATGTGGGCCTTTTTTTTTTTGCCAAGGTTGATTTCTAGGAACACTTGAAAGGAATTTGTTCAGGATGTACTAAATCCTTTGTTGAGCAGGTGATTTCGATGTTGAGGCATTTGACTGTATGTAGTCTGATGTATAGTCTGATGTGATCCTGTCATCCACATATTGTAGTTATCCAAGTACAACGTAAGTTTCTGGGGAGTTATTGGAGATGCAATAAAAGCTCATGAATTTGGATTTCACAGGATCAGAAAAAACGTCTAAATTAACTGAACGTCCAAATTACAGAAAAAGCCAAAAAAACGATAAACATTTAAATGTATATCACAATGGTGCACTTTCATTTTATGAATGGATAAGCAAATCCTGTTCTTATTTTGTGTAAAAGCTGTGGAAAAGACATCATTCTCGTCACCTTCCGGATTCCACCCCGTAACGATCACGGTGAACGACATCTACCTCTTAATTAGTTCGAAAGGTGTGGTCCACCTGAACACCCCTCACCTCTATTTCTGCTGCGGATGCTACTAACGCCACGCACTATGTACATGTGGCGAGAACTTTTACTGGTAAACTGATCAGCTGACATATTGTTCATTCGTCACAGTTGTAGCCGGTGAGTTTGATGGCAGCATTCAGACCATGGAGCTGAATCGCTCTTCATCATCGACAGCTTCCGCTATATTTGATTTGTGACGTTGGATGTATTGCACCGATTCAAAGTGAAGCTACTTCTGCTGACGAAACTGTGGTCACTAGTTCATGCAGCTCCGAAAACACATGCAGCCAACCTGCGTGCAGAGTCAAAATGAAACTGCCGAGCACTGAATCCGTGGTTTGCATAGTGGCAAGCGTGACCGTGGTCGCCGGTGACTCGATAGTAGGTAACGTCCACGCATTTCTGAAGGCATGCGCGCAGCACGAGGGCACAGTTTAAATAAAACTACAGAATGCCGTATCTGCTGAAGGTGAACCCTGTCTAAGCCACGGCTGTTGTGCTGCTAGCGACATGATTATAGGTAGCTTCCACGCAGCTCTGAAGGCACGCGTGGCCAATGTGCAGAGTTAAAACTACCGCTTGCCACATTGCTACTGAAGAAACGTAGCTTGCTGTTACACATTCATGGATGTCAAGTATTGTAAATACCGTAATATAGGTCGAATAAAAAAATAATAAGTGATGAAAAGTCCATTTCTGGTCATTGGCAAAAAAAATTTCGGCTGTCTGGCCACTATGGGTGACTGAGCTTGGCCACCTCAATCGCCGTCACCATCATCAGCTTTGTAGCAGTTTTCATAGCTATCTTTGAGTGTGCTGCAGGTAGCTTTTTTTTTGTACTTTTTTGGAAAAATGAGTGGAAGCCTGTGACATTATACCACAGTATTTAAGAAAAAATGCAAATGGGTTCATGGAGTTACGTAGAAATCTGGCAGTCCGGTGCATGTCCGGAGTGTTTGATACCGGTGTCACATGGTCACTTTTAATCCCGATCAATGCCAATGTGAATCTGCTTTGCTTTCGCGATTAAGGGGGGACGTGGCAATGAAAACTATCTTTGTTATTTATTGCTATAAACTTATGAAATTTGGTACACTGATGTAGTTTGTTATGGTGATATCTTAAATCGGTTTTAAGCTACCTATCATAGTTTTTGAGTTACAGCACTATATAGACCCTTACAGTCACCCCCTAATTAACCGGTTAATTAAACAAAATTTCAGTACCATTTTTACTTAAGCATATACACTAAGGCCCACTGTGTGTCGTAAAGCTGTTCATTGATTTTTCTATGTGCAAATGAGTCCAGAAAAATTTTTTGAAATGTCCTCTACATATTTTCTTACTAAAAACATTTGCAAAAATAAAATTATAAAAGTTTGTGTGACGTGCAGGCAGAAATGAATAGCTGTACGGCGCTCACTAATGTTTCAGGATCTAAGTGAAAGAAACAGAATGAATTTAGCTTCATTAGTTATGACATGGCACTGGGATGACTGACAGCAACTGCTCAAAAAATGCAAGCTGAGAAAACGGAGCTCAAAGTTTTATTTCATGAAAACAGTTGAATGTTAACTTTGAGCAGCCAAGTTCTTCCTTGCTTTTGCTGGTTGTATTTTTTGTTGGAGGAACACGACGGTGTGACTCTCCTCAGGTTCAGTCTCTCTTTTTTACGATGATGCCAAGATGGCAGCGCTTTCAGAAGCCCGATTTCCACGGTTTGGATGACAACACATAGATAAAGTGGTATTTTCCCTACTACTACCACGTATTTTATTATAATATTCCAGCACATGGTAAAAGAAGGTCCGAGGATCATGAAAAAAAAATTGCAAAACTTTGACCAAATTGAGCATTCCCATTGCCACGTCCCCCCTTAACAGTAGTCGCTCCTACATGGTCCAAACTCATTGGCAGCAAGCTTGGCACTGACATGGCTGAATCGTGATCTGGGAGCTGCATAACGAGATGTGCAAATCGCTCTTGTCTTGAACCCGATAGGGCTTCATCATGATTAACAGTCACCGTGTATCAGGTGTACTTAATCCGGATATGTGTTGATAATGATTAAATGTGCCTATGTGACACCAATATGAGAAAAGCATTTGCTATTGGTGGATTGACGTTGTACCTGTGAGTAATAGCACGTGAGGGGGGGGGAAGTAGAGATAGAATGAGCCCGGCCCATGTCCGTCGCTCGGAGGGTGCATGCAGTAACATCACCCGATCGGGACACCTGCCGTAGAAGCGAAGAGGAAACACCCCGCCCATCTTTAACGAAGAAGAAGAAAGCATCTAATGAGAGGAAAGGAGGAGATATCAGCCTGGAGAATGAGTCTCTGGCCTGCTACTCCTCTCAGGGGTAAGGGGAAAAGGGATAAATAGAGATAGAGGGAGGTATGAGAGGTGAAGATGATAAAGTACAATGAGTCACTATACAAGTCCTATAAGCGAATGTGCACCATGGGCAGTAGTCGTTACAGCACAGTATTAGAGACGGGCATCTAAACCTGTGTCACACAAAAAAATAAAATGGGCCTTGAAGTTGCGCTGGGCATGGTCCGTGTGCTTCCATGCACCTAAAAGTTTCTCCTCCGAAAAGGGCCGAGAGTCCAGACCATCTACCACGCGCCGAAGTGTTCTCCTTTCGGCCGAATATTGAGGGCATACGCAGAGGATGGGATGTATAGTCTCTGATGTGTGACAAACGCGGCAATCGGGAGTCTCTTCCTGTCCGATCTTGAAGAGATACCTGCGAGTATAGGCCACACCCAACCGTAGCCTGTGCAACAGCGTCTCTTGATCTCGGCGTAGCTGGACTGGAAGACGAAAGCACACGCCGGCGTCATGTCTACGAAGGCGCTCTTGTCGAAGGTCAGGGTCATCCCATAGTTGCGTCATTGAGGCTTCATGGAGCTGGAGAGCATCTTTAACGAGCATGAAAAGAAGTAAAGGGGGGGGGGGGGGGGGGGGGGGGTGAGGGAGGCTTTCTGCTTGAGCAGCAACTGTGTACATCGTGCGGTCACGATCGCTGGTGCGCCCACTACCTCAGCAGCCATCAGTGGGCAGCTTGTAAATCCTTCTACGTGTGGCGCTGTCAACGCTAAGAGACTGCGAAAAGTGTCCCCGGAGCAGCCGTATTCTCTTACACCAACGTTTTGTAGAGTTACGTGATATCGTATCAAAAAAGAGTTAGCTGCCAGCCTCACTTCATATAACATTTTATATCATGCATTGCTACCACATTCACTGCTTCTCCCTTCTGATGAAACTGCGACTTTTTTTTTTTTTAATAAATTCACAAGTTCTTACTTCAGTTTTTGTGTGGTAAAAAGAGATCACGATCACTGCTTGGTCTGTGTTGTAACGGGCATGTTAAGCAAAATCATGGGATAGGCACGCAACCCGGCACCACATCCGCCATTCGGCTGGCTCCGCATAAGGCTTGGCGAGGTGGATGTCACTGCTCTTTTCTTTTTAGTATTCTTATCTTGTCTACAAGATGCCAGTGCCAGAAGATAGGCAGTTTTTATCTTCATTCACTGCAAGGTGGTCGCTTTAGCCTTTCACTTAGTGAGAGGTGCTTCAACTTTACCTCATGCTAGCGTTAAACTGGCCAACGCTGACCGAAGCTTCACTTCAAAACATTACTTATCGCATGGTAAAGTGCCTATACTGCTGTCACCACATCTTAACTGCATGTTCCATGCGAGCTCACCCAATGTGACATCTATCCAATGTTAGCGATGAACAACTGCAGTCCCGTTTATGCAGCACACCAATATATTGTCACAGGTTAATTTCAATGGCAATGGCATCGAAGTTGATCCTTTACGTAGCCTTACCTTGTGCGTTTACGTGCACCAGACCAATGCATTGGCCGGATGTGGGTCGTTGGTGCATGAGCTTTCACATACACTTTTGCTCCGCGAGGAAAACTATGATGCATCTTGCAGCGGAGGACACCGAATCCTCACGGGTTTGTGAGGGGCATTGCCAATGAAACTTATAAGCTGCGTCCGTTCGCCATCGAAAACCGCGATTTTGCACTGCCTTAGCCAAGTAGCAAAACAGAGCAATGCCTGGGTGTAAACTTGGAGCAAATTATGCTGCTTTGTCGGTTTAGCAATCACATCGTTACTTCTCATAATCGCAGGACTGTCACATCTTTAGACGTGAGTTAAGTGATGAAGAGTTGGCGAACATACAATGAAAATGCACAGAATGCTTCAACCCAACCCATTGTGCGAGCGCGCATGCTGCCATTGCCGCAATGAACTATCGATGGCAATGCTGATACGTACGACAGTTCTGAAAGGGGGTGCACGTTTATATGTTGGCGTCTACTTGGCTGCAAAGTGTAGCTTTCAAGGTCGGAGCATAGCCTTCGAGATTTCGGCATGCTGGCTTTCAAGCCGCGCCGCCTGTTGCTTAGCAGGGAAAGTGCCGGCGTGACGGTTTGTAGTTTGAATTATGCGTGGAGGATGCAGTTAGCATTTGAAGAAACGAGCTCTCTGTAACTCATAGATTTCAGTGGAGCTTGGCCGGGCTGCACTACTCAGTTCGAATTAACAAGCTTTCATTGTATACAGTACTTACTTTTACATGCACCATGTTTCCAGCAAGCTCGCATATTGAGCAAGCGTTTGTACTCCTATCAACGGACTGCTCTGCAAGCGCCACGTTTTGTGGAAGTGTCTTGAGGAGTGGAAGGATGTTCTTGTTCATTTCTTGATGTCTCGTTCTTCTAGATGCAAGCAGACACTACATTTGCGAAAACTTAGCCTTCAAACTTAGCCGTGGAGTTCAGGCCCCTTGCTCATTCGTTGTTTTATGGGGAGTCCCACATACACTTCATTAGTGTGATGCTTAACATGCATAAACTTTGAATAGTTCTAAATGGGGTAAGTGAAGTGATTTCTTTGTGTTTTACGTATCATTTCAGGCCATGGCTCCCTGGATTTCTTGGAAAACAGTGGAAGACAAAAAGGGCCGAAACCAGGTGCTGGTGGCAGCCAGCCGGGCAGGGGCAAGGGCCTCACAAAGTGAGTCATTGGTACAGGCAATACCCTAATCCATGGAATACCCATGTTCTAATGCAATACCCTAATCCTTGAAAAGGTGCAGTAGTCGGTCCGGCATGCGTAACTGAATTTATTTGTTACACAATAGGTGAGCATGCCTTTTTGCCTGGTGATAAATGATTCTATTGCTGCAGGAGAAATCTGCAGGTGAATGGAAGACCATTAAGGTCGTACTATTACACTTCAGCTAAACATACAAATAACTTCTAACGCTTTCCTCGGCCGCGTTTCCTGTTAGATTCATAAGGTTTTGTTTACATAGAAACTAACATAAGAAACATGCCCCATCTAAAAGTGAAGTGGTGTTGAATGCTTCCGCCTGTTCTCTGCCAGGTCACAGATGAAGCGACAGTATAAGGACAAGAAGTATGGCTACGGCGGGCAGCGCAAGCGCTCGAAGTTTAACACTGCCAGCAGCTCGGCCGACGTCGAGGGTTTCAGCCGAAAGAAGCAGCAGCACAGCGCCTGGTGCCGGCAAGGTCTGTTTGCATTGCTT
>CM023491.1:41548238-41675862 GCA_013339685.2 Hyalomma asiaticum | reverse complement strand
CCATATCCATGTCATCTATGGGAATTTCAAGGGGAATTGCGATTTCTTCGTTATATCCAATAATTCGCTATATCAGGGTTCGTTATAACGAGGTTCTACTGTATAACTTCTACAGGAAAAGCCCCACTTTCTACCTGACACCTGGTATTAGCACCTGGTATCAGCACCAAACAGTGTGCATATAAAAATAGTACACCTACTGTTATGGTTCGATCTTTCTACCAGAAATCTTTCTTTTGCGGACTATTGCAAGTCTTGGGCATGGTTGGAAAATTTACGTGGTGTGGTTACTGATTTGTGAACATTTGGCGGTTTCCCTGCTTACAGGTCCAAGTGGAAGTGTTGCAGCAACGGCAGAAAGAAAAGCGAGAAATGATGGAGAACTTGAAGAAGTTCAAGAAAGGTATGTGGGCCTTTTTTTTTTTGCCAAGGTTGATCTCTAGGAACACTTGAAAGGAATTTGTTCAGGATGTACTAAATCCTTTGTTGAGCAGGTGATTTCGATGTTGAGGCATTTGACTGTATGTAGTCTGATGCATAGTCTGATGTGATCCGTCTCCACATATTGTAGTTATCCAAGTACAACATAAGTTTCTGGGGTTATTGTAGATACATAAAAACTATTATAATTTGAATTTCACAGGATCAGAAAAAAACGTCTAATAACTGAATGTCACAATTACAGAAAAAGCCAAAAAAGATAAACAATTAAATGTATATCACATTGGTGCACTTCATTTTATGAATGGATAAGCTAATCCTGTTTCTTATTTTGTGAAAAGCTGTGGAAAAGACATCATTCTCGTCACCTTCCGGATTCCACCCCGTAACGATCACGGTGAGCGACATCTACCTCTTAATTAGTTCGAAAGGTGTGGTCCACCTGAGCACCCCTCACCTCTATTTCTGCTGCGGACGCTACTAACACCACGCACTATGTACATGTGCCGTTAACTTTTACTGGTAAACTGGTCAGCTGACATGTTGTTCATTCGTCACAGTTGTAGCCGGTGAGTTTGATGGCAGCATTCGGACCATGGAGCTGAATCGCTCTTCATCATCGACAGCTTCCGCTATATTTGATTTGCGACGTTGGACATATTGCACCGATTCAGAATGAAGCTACTTCTGCTGACGAAACTGTGGTCGCTAGTTCATGCAGCTTCGGGAACACATGCAGCCAACCTGCATGCAGAATCAAAATGAAACTGCCGAGCACTGAATTCATGGCTTGCATAGTGGCAAGCGTGACCGTGGTCGCCGGTGACTCGATAGTAGGTAACGTCCATGCATTTCTGAAGGCATGCGCGCAGCATGAGGGCACAGTTTAAATAAAACTACGCAATGCTGCATCTGCTGCAGGTGAACCCTGTCTAAGCAGTGGCTGTTGTGCTGCTAGCAGCATGATTATGGGTAGCTTCCACGCAGCTCTGAAGGCACGTATGGCCTACGTGCAGAGTTAAAACTACTGCTTGCCACACTTGCTATGGAAGAAACGTAGCTTGCTGTTACACATTCATGAATGGCAAGTATCGTAAATACCGTAATATTGGTTGAATAAAAAAAACTAAGTGACGGGAAGTCCATCCCTGGTCATTGGCAAAAAAAATTTCGGCTGTCTGACAACTGTGGGTGACTGAACTTGGCCACCTCAATCGCCATAACCATCATCAGCTTCATAGCAGTTTTCATAGCTGTCTCTGAGTGTGTTAAGGCTGCAGGTAGTTTCTTTTTGTACTTTTGTGGGAAAATGGGTGGAAGCCTATGACATTTCACGACAGCATTTAAGAAAAAAGGCAAGTGAGTTCATGGCGTTACGTAGAAATCTGACAGTCCGGTGTGTGTCCGGAGTGTTTGATACCGGTGTCACATGGTCACTTTTAATCCCGATCAATGCCAATGTGAATCCGTTTTGCTATCGCGAATTAACGGTAGTTGCTTCTACATGGTCCAAACTAATCAGCAGCGAGCTTGGTGCTGACATAGCTGAATCATGATCTGGGAGCTGCATAACGATGTGCAGATCGTTGTCGTCTTGAGCGCGATAGGGCTTATCGTGATTAACAGTGACCGTGTATCAGCTGTACATAACCTGGATCGGTGTTGATGATGATTAAAAGTGCCTATGTGACATCATTATGAGAAAAGCATTCACTATTGGTGGATCGATGTTGTACTTGTGAGTAAAAGCACGCGAGTGGGGCTGAAGTAGAGATTGAATGAGCCCAGCCCCTGTCCGTCGCTCGGAGGGCGCATGTAGTAACATCACCGATCGGGACACCTGCGTAGAAGCGAAGAGGAAACACCCCGTCCATCTTTAACGAGCATGAAAAGAAGGAGGGGGGGGTTGGGAGGCTTTCTGCTTGAGCAGCAACTGTGTACATCGTGTGGTCACCTGATCGCCAGGTGTGCCCACTACCTCAGCAGCCATCAGCAGGCGGCTTGTAAATCCTTCTACGTGCGGTGCTGTCAACGCTAAGAGACTGCGAAAAGTGTCCCGGAGCAGCCGTATTCTCTTACACCAGCGTTTTGTAGAGTTACGTGAGATCGTATCCAAAAAGAGTTAGCTGCCAGCCTCACTTCGTATAATGTTTTATATCATGCATTGCTTCCGCATTCACTGCTTCTCCCTTCTGATGAAACTGTGACCTTTTTATTTGATAACAAATTCACAAGTTCTTACTTTCTTTTTCTGTGTGGTGAAAAAAGACCATAATCTCTGCTTGATCTATGTAGTAACGGGATTGTTAAGCAAAATCATGGGATAGGCACGCAACTCGGCAGCACATCCGCCATTCAGCTGGCTCCGCGTATTGGAAAAAAAAGAAAAAGGCTTGGCGAGTTGGATGTCACTGCTCTTATCTTATTTTTAGTATTATCTTGTGTACGAGATGCTCGTGCCGGAAGACAGGCAGTTTTTATCTTGATTCACTGCAAGGTGGCCGCTGTAGCCTTTCACCAAGTGAGAGGCGCTTCAACTTCTTCCTCATGCTAGCGTTAAACTGGCCATCGCTGACCGAAACTTCACTTCAAAACATTACTAATCACGCGGTAAAGTGCCTATACGGCTGTCACCACATTGTAACTGCATGTTTCATGCGAGCTCACCCAACGTGACATCTATCCAATGTTAGCGATGAACAACTGCAGTCCCGTTTATGCAGCACACCAATATATTGTCACAGGTTAATTTCAATGGCAATGGCATCGAAGTTGATCCTTTACGTAGCCTTACCTTGTGCGTTTACGTGCACCAGACCAATGCATTGGCCGGATGTGGGTCGTTGGTGCATGAGCTTTCACATACACTTTTGCTCCGCGAGGAAAACTATGATGCATCTTGCAGCGGAGGACACCGAATCCTCACGGGTTTGTGAGGGGCATTGCCAATGAAACTTATAAGCTGCGTCCGTTCACCATCGAAAACCGCGATTTTGCACTGCCTTAGCCAAGTAGCAAAACAGAGCAATGCCTGGGTGTAAACTTGGAGCAAATTATGCTGCTTTGTCGGTTTTAGCAATCACATCGTTACTTCTCATAATCGCGGGACTGTCACATCTTTAGACGTGAGTTAAGTGATGAAGAGTTGGCGAACATACAATGAAAATGCACAGAATGCTTCAACCCAACCCATTGTGCGAGCGCGCATGCCGCCATTGCCGCAATGAACTATCGATGGCAATGCTGATACGTACGACCAGTTCTGAAAGGGGGTGCACGTTTATATGTTGGCGTCTACTTGGCTGCAAAGTGTAGCTTTCAAGGTCGGAGCATAGCCTTCGAGATTTCGGCATGCTGGCTTTCAAGCCGCGCCGCCTGTTGCTTAGCAGGGAAAGTGCCGGCGTGACGGTTTGTAGTTTGAATTATGCGTGGAGGATGCAGTTAGCATTTGAAGAAACGAGCTCTCTGTAACTCATAGATTTCAGTGGAGCTTGGCCGGGCTGCACTACTCAGTTCGAATTAACAAGCTTTCATTGTATACAGTACTTACTTTTACATGCACCATGTTTCCAGCAAGCTCGCATATTGAGCAAGCGTTTGTACTCCTATCAACGGACTGCTCTGCAAGCGCCACCTTTTGTGGAAGTGTCTTGAGGAGTGGAAGGATGTTCTTGTTCATTTTTTGATGTCCCGTTCTTCTGGCTGCAAGCAGACACTACATTTGCGAAAACTTAGCCTTCCATTTGCTGGCACTCTAAGCAGCTGCCGTGGAGTTCAGGCCCCTTGCCCATTTGTTATGTTTCATGGAGAACACTACATCAGTGTGATGCCTAACATGCATAGACTTTGAGTAGTCCTAAATGGGGTAAGTGAAGTCATTTCTTTGTGTTTTACGTACCATTTCAGGCCATGGCTCCCTGGATTTCCTGGAAAACAGTGGAAGACAAAAAGGGCCGAAACCAGGTGCTGGTGGCAGCCAGCCAGGCAGGGGCAAGGGCCTCACAAAGTGAGTCATTGGTACAGGCGTTCTAATGCAATACCCTAATCCTTGAAAAGGTGCAGTAGTCGGTCCGGCATGCGTTAACTGAATTTATTTGTTACACAATAGGTGAGCTGCCTTTTTGCTGGTGATAAATGATTCTATTGCTGGCAGGAGAAAGCTGCAGGGGAATGTAAGACCATTAAGGTCGTACTTATTACACTTCAGCTAAAAACTACAAATAACTTCTACGCCTTCCTCGGCCTCGTTGCCTGTTAGATTCATAAGGTTTTGTTTAACATAGAAACTAACATAGAAACATGCCCCATCTAAAAGTGAAGTGGTGTTGAATGCTTTCCGCCTTGTTCTCTTGCCAGGTCACAGATGAAGCGACAGTATAAGGACAAGAAGTATGGCTACGGCGGGCAGCGCAAGCGCTCGAAGTTTAACACTGCCAGCAGCTCGGCCGACGTCGAGGGTTTCAGCCGAAAGAAGCACAGCACAGCGCCTGGTGCCGGCAAGGTCTGTTTGCATTGGCTTTTCTCTTCACTGTTACAATAGGCTCTTGTTAATTCAAACTTCATGGGACCTGAGAATTTTGTCTGAATTATCAGAAGTTTGAATTATCAGACGCAAGTCAAGCTATTGCTATGTGCAAATGTACCAGGAAATGTGGACATGGCCAGTCATCATGCGCATTGTTGCCACCCCAGTGTCCTTTTTTTCTGCTAGTGGTTTCTGCAAGCGATGACAGGAAACAGGCTTTATTTGTGCTGGCTGTTAGAAATTATGTGAGCATAAGTGTTCATCTAGAATGAGCCAAAGCAGCTGATATTTATGGTAAGCTTAACCAAAAAGTATCAATTAATGGAAATAATTGAATAGTGCAGTTTCAGTTAAGCAGCTTCCAAATACATTGAAGACTTGGAAGGCCAACTAAAAATTCGAAATTTGTTAGAATTAATCAAAAGTTTGAATTATCAAGAGTCTATGGTAGTCCGGTCAGCCTTTTGTATTCATAAGAATCTGCACGAGCAAAAATCAGTCAAGTGCATTGTTGCTTATTAAACAGAGCAACTCATTTGATCTTGGGTGGTTTTGTGTTTTAGTAGTACTGCACACCTAGGCATCATTTCTTAACGAAGTGAACCTTTCCATGAATGGAATGTGTATTGCCACCCCTTTCAGTTTCCATTTGTACAGATTCTACTGCACTGCGTTTACTTGGCTGTAATGCGCAGCTAATTCTTCTTTTTTTTCTTGGCCTGAGATGGAAAATGCATATTATTGTAACTAGAGAGGCGATGCCATTGATTATTGGTGCACTAATTTTTTGTGATAGGAAGGAGGTAAATGATTAATTTGGAAACAGTGTAAAGCTACGTCGCCCTGCCACGGTGGTCTAGTGGCTATGGTACTCAGCTGCTGATCCGAAGGTCGCGGGATCTAATCCCGGCTGCAGCGGCTGCATTTTGATGGAGGCGAAATGTTGAGGCCCGTGCACTGTGCGATGTCAGTGTACGTTAAAGAACCCCAGCTGGTCGAAATTTCAAGAGCCCTCCACTACGGCGTCTCTCATAATCAGAGATGGTTCTGGGACATTAAACCCCACAAAACAAACAACAGTAAAGCTACGTCATAATGACCATACTTCTTGGCTGCTGAGTGGCTTCGTTGTCATTACCAACAACAGAATACACCTCATTTTAGCTGATGTCTGCAGCACTTTGGATACATCATTTATTTAATGCTGTAGAGACATTGAGCAGTAGCAGCCCAATACACTTGTGGAGCTGCAGGCTACTTTAATGGAATTAACTGGACTCTTTCTTGCTGTGGCTATATTGAAGTCTTCAAGCTGAAGAATTGACTCCACATATGAAGCACAGCTGTAGGCCCGCACCGCAAATCCAGTGCCAAATCCACGCATAGTGCGTCAAGTAAAATGGAGTAAAACTGAAAGCCACCGCTGGATATAAGTCACATTTGTTGCATAAAGCAAACAAAATGGACTGCTTTTAGGCATGCAATTCTGTAGGGTGTCAGGAGTAAAAAAAAATGGAACATTAGGCCATACATATATGCATCTTATTGCGCTACTGTCACAGCCAAACACCTCACAGCATTAGGGCTCAGTGCGGCCTTCCAGTCAGAAGGGTATGAGGAGCATGGCAGAGGATATGGCTTATCTGCCAAGTCTCCCGGACTACCCAGGAGACTTCCGGATTTTGACTGTTTCTCCTGGTTGTACGGGTTACAGGAAAATCTCCTGGAAATTAATCTGTGCCTCAATGTCTGTAGAGATAGAACGCGCGACCGCCCCTCTTCCACCGGTGCTCCTTATAGTCCTTCACCTGACGAAAGAGGGGCTGGGCATTTCCTCTGCTTGAGAAGGAAGCGATGACAGGCCTCGCATGCGGAGTGATGTTATCACATGTGCCCTTCATGCAACGGAGACGGCCATGTCGTTTCATCTCTGCTTCAGTCACGTTCGTCCCCAGCTCTAGCTTGTTTTTAATCGTGCATAAAACGTGCGATGCGTAAGCAATGTTATTGATGTGGACATTGCACAGAACAATGGCGACTGCAAAAACCTGCTAAGTGTGCCCATAAAATTGCTATCGCAAGTCCCCCCCACCTTGAGTCAATCTCCTGGATTCTGTTTCTCCAGACTTGGCAGGTATGATATGGATACGATGTTTATTTTACAGCATAGTGGTAGCAGACATCTTGAACATTCCAAAGTCCTCTTTTTGAACATATTAAAGGGCCACTAAACAGGCTCCTACTTCTTTTTAAAACCGCCCAAATAAGCTAACTCAATTATAGAGAAGGTTGCGGCGATCACATTCTGCGAATATGACAGTGCTGCGCTCCACACAGACCCCGTATTTCAAAAAACAATTCCCTCGCCTGTTTCCTGCGATTGACCAGTTGCGCTCGCATCCTAGGTGTCGTCACATTCTACCGCGAACAACCCTACGCAGTTGTAGCTCGATTGGTCGAAACCAGGCCTATTGTCAGATCCTCTGGCCATCCCACCGGCGTGAGCGCAGGAGGAACGGGAACTGCAGCGCAAGCGTCAGTGACGTCAATTGCCCACGTCATGTCACGTGTCAAAAGTGGGCGGAGTCTCGACGGCACGCCGCGCCTACCCTCTCCTCGGCAGAGAAGGGTGGGAAGGCTGACTGAGAAAACGAAACCGACGCAAGCGGCCACTTAAACCCGTATAACTTCTTTATTATTGCACCTATTCGCACAATTGTTGCGGGAGCATGTTCACATCGCACAGGAGCGCAGTTATATCCTTAAAACAAATTTTGGACCTCGGGGTTGTTTAGGGGCCCTTTAAGGAAACTGCTGACCAGTCATGGAGGCTGCTGTGAACACCCAAGCGAAGTGTCATTGCACCGCACGCACAAGGCAATTTGCACTTTGGTTTAACATAAAGCTAGAAAGTGCCTGCTCTTAATTCAGCAAATTACATATACTAGTTTCTTGTCAGATGCAACTTTCTTGTCACAAAGATGGACCGTACAGACAGCACAAGTAAAAAACGCTACTGCTGTAGCATTGAGTAGCCATTACACTTTATTCACTGCTCTTTTTTTTTTTTGTCTTTTCCAGAAGAAACGCCTTGGGAAGTCAAGACGAAAAAAGAAATGAGCGTGTTTCTTTTATTATTAAATACGTGTAATGACGACTTCCGGGTCATAGCTGTTCTACATGCAATGAAACGAGAAACACCCTGAGAAGAGCAAAGCATTACAGTGGTGTTCAATTGTATTGATACCAACTGTAATTATATACTGTTAGGTATAATGATGGCTAAATTCCTTCTTTAACATGCTACAGAGCACTGACCTCTAGGAATTGATGGTTTATGAAAACTTCATGGATTCCCTTTTGATGTGGTCAACTTTGTAGCAAATATTTAGAACAAGAGTTCTGAATTTGCATGGACAACATCCATGCCAAAAAGCATCTTTTCGACCACCACCTGCAGTGTGAAACGCTGGCTTGGAGAATTACAAAAAAAAAAAGATTCTTGAAGTTGCCTTTCCAATCTGAAAGAATCAGAATGGGAAAAGAACACTCAACGTTGCGACAGTTGTTTGGTTAGGCAAGGAAACTGCTTGTTTTTACAGCAGAGCTCATCGTGGCGCACCTCCCTGATTTTGTGGTGTCCACAGAAGAGCATAGACAGAGATGGCACTTTAGTGAAACCCCTGGCATCTTCTATTAAATGGCGGAGGGAGCTAAAGCGGGACGCTCTGAGAGCGGTCTTGTGCAGTGGGAGCCTTCCTCTATCTCATTGGTAAGAGACGTATGTGGTGAGAAAGGAGGAGTTGAAAGTGTGTACTAGATTTCGTGAGAGGAAACCATTGTGGCAGGAGGGGGTTAAAAGAATACTCTAGGGTCTAGGTGCTTCCTCGACATGGCTGTGCATGGCTAGTAAAGGGCAAGTGTGTGTTGGGAGATTTCTTGAGGTAGCATGAATAGCGGCAAGTGGGAGTGTGCCTGCCTGTACCAAGTGAGACAAGAGTCATATTTTACAGATATGGAACAGACGAGTGTCATAGTGAGAATGGCCTAGGAGGAGTGCACTCACGAAGAACAGCAACGAGAATAGGCATCAGTAAAATGCCCAGCGGGAATAAGGTTTCCATGCATTGTTGATAGTTTGGTCATACTAGCACGTTTGGGGGTGCTAGTCTATGTGTGCAAGGACGTAGTCGGGAGGTGCTTTTTCATATCTTGTGTACATCCTTAGAAGCTTGGAAAAAAAACGAAATCGCCACGCCTGTTAGGCAGGAACATGTTGCGTGAATGCTGATTGACGTATTCCACAACTTCTGCAAGTTTTCAAATGGCTAAAAATATCAATTATCAGAAGTCATTTTGAGAGGTGCTTTGACGCCATTGCTGGACAAACTTGGGCAAGGAAAAGTGACCTTAGATGGTCAAGACGACAGTAAACAATACGCAGTTTGTTGCATCCTCGGAACAAGCGTGTGGGTCTCTTAATTAAGGGTTGGCACAAGTTAACTGAAACACCTTGCATACAGCCAAGCCCATTTGTAGTGAAGCAACCTACAGTCATTAATGCTTTATATCAAACACACGAAGCTATGTTAGCTTTATTCGTGTAAACTGTCTATAACGAACTGTACACTGGGTATATTCGACTCAGTGCTTACGAATCATGAACACCCACAAGCAACAGGCAGCCAGAGCAGCGTAACCATGGTGGTAGTGTAGTAACGCAAAGAAATGACCGGCGGCATGGCTGTGCCAGTCACAGAATATTGTATGAAAGTGAAAGGAGTTAGTGGTAAAGCCCCACTTGAAGGCAAGTACGAGCGATTACGTGGGCATGGCATGCGTGCCCATTTTGTACGCAGTAAAAGAAAAGTTGAGTATTTGAAGAGTTTCTGCCACGCGAAAGTAATCGTCCGTCTCGTGTGCTTTCATTGCATTAGCGCAGTATGGCTGGTAATTTGCAGTAACGAATGGGATGCAGATTTCAGCATGGCGTCTCATTGACAGGAAAGTGCAGAGTCTAAGAAAGGCATATTTGCTTTATTTATTTATGGATACTGCAATCTCGTGGAGAGATTTAGCAGGTGTGTTCTGTGTAAACAATGTTAACAAGAAGGGCATAATCATGAGTACACAGGAAATGGTGAAATCGATCAATCTAAAGATATGGAACAACAAAAACTCAAATACATACGATATGCAATATAAAAGATAGCAATTCAGAACAAAAGAAAAAAAGGGGGGGATACACATTTCGAAAGGAAATTCCGTCAAATCAATAACACAAATTATACCAAAAAAACATGCATAGCCATAATTAATACTACCAAATGACTATTGGAATCATTTTTCAAAAGAAGACAGCGATTCTTGTGTCATAACATTATCAAGTAGGTTATTCCAGTCAACAATAGTTCTAGGGAAAAAAGAATATTTAAAGCTGTTATTCCGCAGTAATTAAGATGTTATTTTAAAAGAATTGTGTTATTGTGCATATTGCCCTACTTTACAATATTCTGCATAATGTATTCAGAACTGGAATTGTTAAAGAGGGTTTGGCTTTATCAATATACTTAATATATCGTACTTATCCTGGAAAAATCATGCTGTTTGCTATAACCGTGGGTTCGACTGTATGGTGACTAGCAGTCTTTCTCTGCAATCCCTCCAGTAACCTGGCTCGTGTGTGGGAATAATTGCAATGCTATTAGCAAAGGCCTTGCTTTGGCCAGTACCAAGCAGCATGCGAGTACACGTTTTTTTCAGAACCTTACATTCAAGCAGTCACAAGACTGGCAAATACAGACGTAATTGCAAGAAAAAGCACTCTGACAACTTCCACTTTGCAAGGAACGAACAGAGGCGCGTTTTACCGTGTAGCTAATTTTTTCGTTTACACTTGAACTTGTTTGCGTCATCTTCCCTTTGACATTTCCGTACATTGTGCTAGTTTTATTAGAGGCTGAGAAGGGAGATGTTGCCCTTAGTGGTGCCTCGACGAACACGAGGAGCGACTTTGCAATCTGTGATGTTGCACCCACGTAACAGTTCTGTAATTTCGGTGTTTCGCACGGCTAGTACGTATAGTTTCTGCTCACTGGTTCATTAGTCTCTAATAGTTTACATTGTGTTCCACTGGCATGCTCTTAATCAATCACGTTGGTCTACAAACTCGGAAGTTCATATATTCATCATTGGCTTAACAAGCAGCTGCTACAGTCCGCATTAGACAAGCGAGCACCAACGTTCAAAAGCAGAGCACCCGGTTGGGCTTGTGCCCGATGTCCCTCAGTGCTGGCTCGCATATTTCGGCGATGAACCGAGGTGGTCCACAACATAACACCATCGTGCCAGAGTCCGGTGGTGGAAGGTGCTCGGTCATGATTTCCAGGTTCAGGGGACCCGGCACATAGTCCGCCATGCCTTCGTACGTGGGTGGCTTGCTCAGAACGTGCCGTATGCTGCGCCCAGAAAGTGAATTTGACTTAGAAAAAGGTGTACTGCACGACCTAATGTGTACTGTACACGTGAATACACTTAAACGGCCCCTAAACCACCCAGAGGTCAAAATTTAGTTAATGCATTGCTGTTGTGCCGTTGTCCGCAATGAACAAGTAGCCGTAAGAATTTTTTGAAACAGTGCCGTAACACGCGTTTGATTGTTAAAACGCGGCGCTTGCTTGTTTCGCTCTCCCCTGAGCCACGCTCCTGCCGTTTGCCGGTGCAAAAGCCCGCCTCTTCGGATGGCAAGTGTGCGAGCGCCTGCGGAGCCAACGAGCACGTCTGCTTGGACTCCTGCCGTCTCTGGAATGAAATCGCGCTGCTGTCGTCACTTCCTCGTCGACTGCTCCTCGCAGTGTCACGTGACAAGCGCGCACACCACACACGCGACGAGGTAGAGCAGACGGGCGGGGAGCGTGTGTACTTGCTAGCACCAATCGACGGAGCTCTGCCTGCTGACATCAGAAACACACTGCTGACGTCACGGCTAACTCTGGTATGCTGGAAAAGCCCGGAGAGGCGCACGGGATTGTTCTTGAGTTTGTGGCGCAGCCGCGGCGCCTCGCGCTACCTCTCAGCTCGATACGCATGTTAAAGGAGCCCTGCATCACTTTTTGAAGATAGCCAGAAAATGGTGCCTTGTCAGCCGTGGGGCCTTTCGGCGTCTCTCCCCACTTGAAATCTCGGGTTCGGCGCGCGGGGAATTAGTGTGAGGATTATTCATACCCTTCACAGGGGTGAGACAGCTGCTCATATTGCACAGTTTTGATACAATTCCGTTTTCTTGCTCCGAGCTGCTCCAAAAGCATGAAAATTGGGAAAATTGCTTCAAACTGCTCCAGAACAGCCCGGAAAGCAAATATTTCGGTGCTCACGTAAGTTTCAATAGGGAGAAAAAATGGAGTCGCGCAACGTGATTGAATCTCAGGTGTCCGAGATTTGCTGCAGACACTTCGATTTTCATGTCAGCGTACGTGGAAACGAAAATCAGGTCATGTGCAACCAAGACACGTGGAATGCCATTATCTACTTGAAGCTGGAGTGTCTTCCACGACTAGTTGGCACCACGGTGTGGCAGTGTTACAATAGAAGGCAATGCGCTGTTGAAAGCTCAGATGAGCTTCTTTGTAATGGTGTGAAGCCTCAAAATCTTAAGAAAATCGAAAGTAACCAGACACTCCTGACAAAAGAGAACAAAAATTGACCTACAAGAAGTGCAGAGATCCTTCAGACGCTAAATAAGAAAATTACAAAAAGTCGTAGTAGTACACGAAATCATGTGAGCGGTCTTAACTAAAAGGCTATTGCCTGTCGGCTATTTTGGTGCAGTGGGAATTATTTTTAAGTTTGAGGTGTGTACTGACCCCTGGTTGTGAAGAAGATACTTGGCTGCCTGAGCTGCTCCAAATTCCACTTTTTCAGCTCTTAAGATATCGTATTAATCGCGACTCCTCCAAATCAAGGTTCTCCTGCTCCAAAATGAAGATTTCGGTGCTCCAAAAATTGCTGCCAAGTCTGTTTCTTCCATCTCACCTATGCCTTCATCTTCCCTGTCAATACCCATCATCATTTGGCTTGGGTAGCGGAGCGCTGGCTCGACTCAATTGAGGAAGAGTTGCTGCCTCAGCGTTGTCTCACAATTATATATATATATTAGTTCAATACACCATTTTGCCCATCCTTTACCGTCTTAAATTGCCTCGAAGACCGTTGGACCTTTTGACGGAACCGACCTGAAGGCACCGTGGTTCTTGGCGTACTCGTCCAATTCCTTGCGAGCGATGATGTCTTCCTCGCTGTGGTTGACGTCGATCATCATGACGCTCGTCTGGTCTATGCTGTCTGTGAGAAGGTGCCGCAGGAGCTGCAGCATCGGTGTGACGCCGCTCCCTGCCGCCACGAGTCCTAGCCGAGTCACGAGCGGCATCCGGCGCCCGTCGGCAGTGGCGAAGTGGCCGCGCCCTTCGTACACGAAGCGGCCCTTGGGTCCCTGGACCTACGTTCGTGGTTTGGAGCGAGAGCAAGGACTCGAAATTGGGAAACGGAAGCACAGTGTTCTCGAAAGTCACATGAAGAACTCTGAAGAACTATAGCCAGGTGTGACCCGGAAGTCTCAAGGCGGTTGTGGAAAGTGACATCGAGAAGAAGATGGGAAGTTTAAAGGTAACAGGAGCACTCATCGAGAGAATAGATACGAAGCTGAAGGTCAGGTGCGCAGTACGAACTGTGCAATCGAACCAACGTACTTCTCGAAGACAGAACCCTTTTGATCGAATATTTATACCTCTATTGTGTCTCCCGGCTGCAGGTTGTCCAAGTACTGGCTCATGAGGCCCCCGTTGGGGTACTTTCTGGACACGCCCGCCGGGTAGACCTTGACCATGATGTCGAAGCTGCCGCGGTGGTCGACACGGCTAACTGGCGTGTACGGCCTCATCACCGTACGGTCTCCAATACGCGCGTAGAGCAGTACGTGTTCGCCCACGCGTAATCCCAATCTCTGCAAGCAGGGAATAATGCTCGTAATAACGATGATGATTTCTGGGGTTTAACGTCCCAAAACCGCGATCTGGTTATGAGAGACACTGTAGTGGAGGGCTCCGGAAATTTCGAACACCTGGGGTTCTTTAACATGCACTGACATTGCACAGTACGTGCACGGACTTCAACATTTCGCCTCCATCGAAACGCAGCCGCCGCGGCCGGGAATAGATCCCGCGACCCTCGGATCAGCAGCCGAGTACCATAACCACTAGACCGTCGTGGCGGGGCACGTAATAACGAAAGAGTGCGAGCGAGGTAACAGGCGACAGGAAGAACAGGACAAATCGCTTTCTTCATTTTGTTCCTTCAGTTGTCCAGTCGTTTCAGTGATCTGTCCTGCCAGTTCACCCGTAGCCTCTCTCGTGATGTTTCGCCATATTGTACAGACGGCCAAAAATTAATAGTGACTACGCGGGTGCCTGCCGATACGGCCATCTGCGTCATGTACTGGCATATAATCCGCCTGTTGTTGGAAGTCTTCCTTAAAGGGGCCCTGAAACGGTTTTGACGATTTTGTGAAAACATGCTGATCCGGTAGAGTGAGTCATTAGGATCATTAGAGGACAAATTTCAGCGCTCTGCGTAAAGTGTGTAATTTACAGTAAGGCTTTGAACACGTGCATCGCGAAAGATCGCAGCGGCTCGGCGAAATGCGTTTTCAAACGCCCCCGCCCATCGAGCGATGGAATGCGAGACCGCTGATTGGCCCCCTAACATGTGACGTGCACGTAATTTTCAAAACCTAGCTGCGAACGTGCTTCTCCAACGTACTCCTTCGTTTTAGCCAACGGTATCGTCGCGGCATCTGGCGGCATACACACGAGTCGCCGGCGCTCTATTACAGAGGCTAGCACTGCCGAGGTGGGCAACCTCAGTGAGGATATCGGGGCGCTATGCCGCTACGGGAGGCTCGGCAGAGCGGCTGCCGCGGGAGGCGCTGTCGTCGCTAGCGCGCACTCCGCAGCTGATCGAGTTGAGGAGGAACAGCAGTGGTAAGGAGGAAGGCAACAGAAATAAGCTCATAGCAGCCTTAGCGCATGGTGCTTCGCTTTATTTATGGCGTGAATGATTTAAGAATTGTGTTGCCTAATCAGTGACGCAATGTCAAAAAAGCGTTTCAGGGACCCTTTAAGGGCAAAACTATAAAGTGAACTACGGTTTTTAATTACTTCTTCACATTACCAGAAGCACCACTCTCGCGAGGAGAAGGCGCTCGGTAAGCTAGACAATGCGCAAGCGTAAAATGCAAGTAGCGACGCCTGCGCAAAAGTTCCCGCATTAATATGTGTGACGTCATACGTTTCTGATGCGTCCACAATTTCTGCATAACTATTCATGGGTAAAAGAGACATACATATATGATGTTCTAAGGAAGCCAGGGACTTGACATGGCGCATTTAAGAAAATTTTACTGAGCCAATGTGGCGAAAAAAAAATGCAGAAAAGGAAAGGGGCACGGGACGTCATTTCCTCAAAGCTGTGGCGAGAGTTTCAAAGACGAAACTAAAATGAAACTTTCATCCTGATTTTCTCTTCTCATATCAAAAGCAATCAAACCGACGAAATTAAGAACAGCGGAATTCTCGATAATAATCCTATCTCTCTAAAGCACTTTAACATTTCGCTTTAGTGCTTTCCCTTCAAGCTGACGTGCTTTCGAGCGCTAAGACCCGCTCGTCCGCCCAAGGAAATCTCCCGACAGGGAAGCAGTTGCCAAGGGGAACCTTAGGTATGTATCGGTGAGAAGCTTCCTTAAGCAACGTTGCGGCTATTCTACAAGAATGAGAGCTGGGAACTAGGATAATTGGTGCGTCGTCTATTAGAGCTAAAGAACCGGTGCCAAAAAATAATATTTGGTGGGATTTCACGTGCCAAAATCACGATATTACTGTGAGGCACGCTGTAGTGGAGGATTCCGGAAATGCTGACCATTTGGGGATCTTCAACTTGCGCTGACAACGCATAGCACTTGGGCCTTTGCCATTTTTGCCTGCATCGAAAATACGGCCGCCGTGGCCGGGGTCGAACCCGCGTTTTTAGGGCCAGCAGAAGAGCCTCGTGACCATTAGACCACTGCGGCAGACCAGATGCCAAGAAAGGGAAAGCTGGTTCCAAGACAGCAGAAGATTGGTAGTGCGTTGCGAAAAATAGGAAGATAAAGAGCATAAATTGTTAAATATTATGCTCTACGAGGGAATAGAAGAGAAAAGAGAAGAAGATCAAGTGAGCATGGACACGAGCGCGCGCCGGCGTTCTTTTAGTTCCTTTTGCAAGCGTCAAATAAACAAGACGTTCTCTAGCTACATCAGCTCCGCTTCCTGGTATTCAACATAAGTGTTTAGTTCCCAGGTGCTACATCTCTTTTGCTGCGTGTTTTCATGACTTCTAGTTTCAGCAGCGTTTAGATACATCAGAACTATTCTCAGTGCTTGTGTATACGAAATGAATCATCTTCGGACCTATCAGAAATATTTCTCAAGCAACTAATATTTCAAATATATAAGTTGTTCTTAAATTTCAGGGGATAACAACAGCTCACATTTTCGCCGTACAGCTAAGGCAACACTTATGAGAATTTCCGTAGAGAATGACCGATGTTTGAGTGTGCTGTTACAGGTACACTGCTGGACATCTTGCAAGGGCACAAGTGCTAAATAGATTGTTTGCGGCAGTGAGTTGCTCTGCTGGTCAGTGACTCTTTTACGAAAATCTAGAAGGCAGAAATGACCTCCTCGTACATTGTCTTGTTTGATTACATCTAGCGGGATGTAATCAGATTTCCTAGAGCTGGTCAGCTATTAGCTGCATAAAATTACAAACCCTTTCGCGTCAAGTAGCAGGGCAATATAATGACGAATATGAACAGGACCAGAGCAATCTTATCTTGAGCTTCTTTTCATTACTTCGCGCTCTTCGTGCCTGTGTTCGTGCTCTTCAAATTGCCCGTACGGTATACAAGGCGTACCGAAAATACCTTCCTTTTTTTTGTCCTATGTGGCGAATAGCGAGCCTTTCGCGTGCAGGTCATGACGGGATAAGGGTAGGATGTGAAGCGTAGGTTGCCCATGTACCTGCTGGGGGCTCTTCAGGGCAAACCGGAGCAGGCGAACATTGTGGGTGACGGGGAAGCGCTGTTCGAGTCGAACCGTGTACGAGACGCGTCCTTGGGCCAGCAGGACCTCACCCGCGAGCGCGATGCGTATCTTGCGTACCAGCAGCACGGCCAGTGACACGGCGCCTACCATGACGGCCGCGGAGGCCAGCAAGACCAGGACGGGGCGACGAGCCAGTCGCATGTTCGCCCTTGTGCGCAAGTCTCGTTCTTGCGCCTTTGAACTTACAGACTGCGGGAGCACTGGACTCCAGCACACTGAGGATGGCTTTATCTTCTTCTGCTTTCTCGGTCTCTAAATGATGATGATGAGAGTGGCGACGATGACGACGATTATGATTGTGATCAATTTGTTTTAGAGAGCTGCCCTAACTGCTAATTCGTCCTGATTTGTTGAGCCAACAATACGGGTGCAAACCAAACCAAATTTTACAGCGATACACATTTAAGACGCGGTGCGCTTGGCGCCGGAATGTTCTTTAGCGCTGTTCATGCTTGAATGTATTGGGAGAAATTAAACGACTGCTGTTTATTCTTGCCGCCACGACGTCAAAGCCAACCATAACTAAATCGGCTTTGACAGGCCCTTCTGACTGCCAGGGCTGTATAGGCTAGCGGCCACGATGCATGGCTTCCAGGATTTTAAAGACCACCCGCCAGGGGGCGGCCAACTCTTTCGCCTACACAATAAGCACAAACTTAAACAATTCATTGTCTCTGCTCCCCTCCTTACGTTCCTTGCGGGGAGTTGGCTGGACACTGGGCCTGTTGTCGCAATTCATCGCAGCTGTTGTCCTTTTCTTTATTCTGTTAATATGTGTGATACTTTCGGGAGGTCGTTCGCGAGAGAGAGTTTTTGCTTGCCCAAGCACGGCTGCTCAATGGGCTCGCACCGAGTGTGGGGGGAATGCCTAACCGCACTCCCTTCGTTAGGACCTTTTTCGCGCCGTATAGCCACGTAATGCTTTGTAGACGCGGTCAACACACAGCGATCCACGTGCCGAACTTTTGTATGTAATGTCCAAACTTGTTTGGGGTCGTTCAACGAGCCAGCACCACGGCAGGAGGCCCAAAGGAGAAGGCACTTACGTCACCACAGCGATACTATCGCCTTTTGCGACACATCCCAGAATACGGCTCCAGCTGTTAGGTTCGCACAGCTCTTCCAACCGGTATCACACTTCTGTTAAGAAGTGGCTTTGCGAAAGCCGCGTGCCGCAGTTTGTTTTACATTAGCACCTTCCGCTGCACCCACGTCAGGGCGAAAAAGAGAAATGGGCGGTCCATAATTATTATTCCTGTCTATATTGCAACAGCGCGAGTAGCGAACTTGCTACTCATTACGTTATAGTAGGCCAATTAGAAATTTGCTTCGTACATCAGTAAAGAGTGTCTTCGTCGCTGTCTTTGTGCGGAAAATATCCAAGTGGCCGCTTCCAAAATTCGAAGCGTTTCCCGGTTTACGCAACAATGCCTCAGTAACGCAGGTTGATTCGCTTCTTCGCATTAAAAGTCTCTCCTTGGCGCTTGATTGTATTGCAACGTACTTGCATGCTGACTGTACTGTGCACAAATACCCTTCTTATTATGCGTGTAGCAAACAGAGTATTGCAAAGGTACAACGTTTCTACTAAAGATGTTTATTGCAAACAAATGAAGTTGTTTTAAGAATGCGCACACATATCTCTGAAGAGCGCATAGGTCTTGCATGTCGTTTCCGATCCATCAATCAAATGCAAGGATACAAGTTCATGTTTTAACGGTGGCTTCAGTCTTTTGAACGATGGCAGTGTGCAATCTGAAAGAGAGAGAGGAAGGTCTTACGCGATTTGTACGCGGAAGGCGTACGCTCAAGTCTAGGTTGCGAGTGTTCCAGGACAAATTCACTCTAATGTACGGACTCTAGTGCAGTCGTCGATGACGAGCGCGACTCCTGGAAAAGTTTGCATATATATATAGCACATGTTGCCGCGTACTTGTGATGCAGAATGCATCAATCAAACCCGGAAAGGGCTGTCTCTATTGGGCAAACTTGTGTCCAGCAGAGCAGGTAACACGCAGTTCAGGACAATGAGGTAGACGACAGGCATCCAGTGGTATATATGTTGATTCCGCCTCAAGTTTGGGGAGAATTTCTTCGGAGAGAAAAAGAGAGAGAGTTCGTACTCCTACACTTTTAGATATCTTTCGCAATTCCACAGCACAATATGACCGCACTCTGTCTGACTTGTACGTAATACCCCATAAGTAGAAATAAATGATCAGTTCCGTTACAGTACGTTACAATCCCCTTACAAAACGCTCAGGCAACTCGAGTAACCTCGGTGTTTTTTGTGTTCCGCTCAAAACGCCGTAGAAGTAGTGGACAAAATGCATTTCATTAATTGCAATGGAAAAGAAGCCACGAAGATAGAGCTTGTGTATGCGCAGCTTGTAGTTTCGCCATTAAAAGCTTTCTCGAGTCGGTAACGTTCGTTGTTGTGGTATCTGAGCACCTTCAGGGGTATTACCAACCCTTTATACCCACGTCACAAACGCGCTCGCACACATACACACACATACATGTGTTGACGTGTGTGTGTGTCAGTGCGTACCACTTTGCAGTTGCGCTATCTCCAAATATCAGTGGCGCACCGAAAGGGGGGGGGGGTTCGGGGGTTGTAACCCCCCCCCCCCCTGAAGCCGACCTAACCCCCTACCACTCCATAACTGCTCATATGTCCAGAAGAATGTGGAGCTACTGTCTGCAAAACGCCGAAAAAAATAATAAAAATCATCATCATCATTGATGTCACAATTATTTGGCATTTTATATACTTTTCTTTACACACGCAACAACTGTGTAATCGCTTGCCCGGCCCTTCGAGAAAAATTGAGCCCCCCCCCCCCCCCCCGGCAGAAATCTTGGGTGCGCTACTGCCAAATATCATGCGATTGTTAGCATATCGTCGCCTTCGTTAGGTTTTACTTTTTTAGACGGCACCTGCAAAGGGCCATTGCTCTTTGACACCTTGCGTATGTAACGCCGTGTATATGAGGCGACTAATGGCCGCTCCTGTCGCAGTGTTGCAAATCATGTCCAAGAAATCAGCTACGTTGTGTTGGTGTAAGTTCTGCCTACTCACCAGATATCATGCCTTACCTCACAGGGCGCACCTTATCGTCAAATTGGTGTCATTGCTGGTGAACGCGGCAGCGGAAGTTCTCGCGAAACACACTCCGCTGCTGACTGGCGGGTCACGTGTTTTATTTTCTCTTCCAGGGCATGTAGCGATGGCTGCAGTTCTTCAATGGCCTGAAACAGTGTGTTGTACCAGTTCACTAGTTGGTGGCTATAGCACGCATTTGTGACGCCTTAATATCGCGTAATATTATAATGAAAGGGTGAACTTGAGACAGGACGTTATACATGTGCATTGCTCAGCGAATGAAACGCAATGCTGGGAGCGAATGGCTGCCGATGGTTTTTGCTTCATCGCTTTCGCTGAGGAGACTCGTTCTGGTGACCAATGAAAGCGAGACACTTTCTGAACCACTGTGATTCAGTTTGGTCTCTCTGTGAACACCTAAGGCCCCTCTGTAACCGCTTTGCCAAGTAGCGACACGTCCTCATCCCCCGTCCTCCGCCCCTCCATTTTGCCGTCTGCGACACTTCCGACCGCCATTCGCTGCCTAACTTGACCTGTTCTGCAAGCCCATGCAGCGCAACCCGTTATGTAGACTGCGACGAATGCTCATAATCAATCTTAAACCCACAATCTCGCGTTCTTTTGCACTCCCTCCGCGAGTGCCTGGCGAACAAAAGGCGGGGAGACAAGAAAGGGAACCAACAACGCGGGACTTCTAGCGCCTGTGGAATCCAACAATAGGCCAGGTGGCACGGTTGGCACTTAGGCAGAACTTAGGAAGAAAATGGCTGAAGGAACCGGAAACCTCTGTACTGGTGACGGAAATCCTAGGGTGCAGCCAATGGGGATCCTTGTTCACACAACAATCGCTTTCGCTACTTGGCAGAGCGTTTATACGGAGACATTACGATCACCCAGCTCACTCCAGTAGCATACAATGCTCGGACCATCATGTGGTGAGAATACTGCGTTTTAATCTCTGAGCACTGTACATTGTGAACCCTTCACACACTCTTATTTCTGGCATTTGCTTTTTAAATGGTGTCGAAAATTAGGGCACTTTCCACGCTCTTTTTTTTTTGCCGTAACTCGGGCATGGTGAATCTCCAACTCACCTCAGTAAACGGCTGTAGTTTATTGATGAGACTGTTCAACCTTGCAGGGGGCAACTTTTCGTGCACATTCCACAATAGACGCATCATATGCCTTGCAGTGGTTTTAGCAGTCTGAAAAAAGAAAATTTAAAGGAAGAACAGATTCGGCAAGCAAGAAAAAAATTGACGGTGTATTCAAGATATTCGAAACCTCGAATACGACAAAAGAGGGCGTTCGCATATGACGTCAGAATTTTCTGACTGAACTCATTTCATGCTGGTTTTGCCTTGATTAAAACGAATGGCAACGCTTATTGGAGTCCTGGGACCAGTGTATGCGTCACTTCTATGGTGGAAGGGGCAGCCTTACTGTTGCTTTTTTTTTAGAATTTTGCAGCAACTGGCGGTGCGGAAATTTTCAATATGCTCTTGAACAGACATTTACCGACTGTGTGATTGTTCGACAAATGTGTGATTGTTCGACATCTTGGCTGACAAGAAAAACGCCGGTTGAATCCCTAACCACAGCGGTGGCATTTTCGATAGATGCGAAAACGTTAAAAGGCCTGTGTAGTCTGCGTCGTCAGCCCACGTTAAAGAACCCCAGGTGGCCTTAATATCCGGAAGCTTTCCTCTATACGGCTTGCCTCATAATACTATTGTAATTTCGGCACGTAAAAGCCCAGCCATTATTACTACTCGACATCTTGAATATAGCGAGCATTTACAAACGTGTAAGACATAAATGAATACACTACAGAGAGTACCCTTACGTGCACCGAATTCTAAAGCGCAACGTGTCCGAGTGCGAAGACTACATCTACACCAATGTCGCATGACTCTATTGCAAGACGTTATCGTTGAAGCACGTGGCCACGTAACGGCTTGGGCTGACGGTACCCTGATGTCATCATATGACATCATCGCTTGGTCATGTGACTTTTGGTACCATCCTACAGATGACGATGCAGTGTTTTTGTCCGAACCCCACACCTTGCTTTGAGGGAATAGAGAACAGTTGCAATGTTTCAAGATCCAGTGCTTTATTTGTTTTGGGATAACAGTAAGCGTTGGTGTGCTTATAGCGGTACATGTTGAACTTTCACTTACTTCTTTATTTCACTCGAGTAGATTTGAAGCAGACTCGTAACCTAATAGCATGATGCTTTTTCTTTGAATGTCCTTTCGCGTTTATGCCTCAATCTTAACGTTTTTAAACGTTTTCACGCAGGCAGTCAATGTCCTCTCGCACAATGTAACCAACAGCAACACGTACCTTAAAGTAACAAAGGAAAAAAAAAAAGGGGATGGCGGGGGAGTAGCGGCCGTGTGGTACAGAGAAGATAAGACACTGCGCTCGGCCATTTGCTTCGCTGAACTGGACAGTGGAAGTGACCGCGGAAGGAAAGGGCGAGAGAAAACTCGCTGCAATGTGTGCCGCCAACATTGGCTTGCACAAATAACCACACTCTCCCCCTGCATGCGCGTTTAACCTGACCGAGTTGTAAGTACGCCGCGAACGTACGACCTTCCTTCCTGGAGTTCCCTTTTCTCTCGTCCGACCGGCTCCTTGGGTTAAGCCGCTTAAGCGGAACTTGCTTTATTCATAAGTCTGCACGGTTCGCACTGAAAGTGACATCATGCCATATGCTCTTTCTTGACTAGTGCAATATTTATACAGGCGGCTTTCCGTCGAACCGTTAACATCGTCGGCAACAGAAGCGCAACGATCGGACAGTACACGCTGCTTAGATGCATGTCGCGTACTCTCTGGCGTACCTCTCTGGCATGCCTGTTGGCCTTGTGAAAATTGGCTTTGAGAGCGCTGCTTCTCAGTCCTCGGAGGAAGAAATCATCGAAGATGACCATGCAGAACTCTTCACTCGCAAAGTGTTCAGCCATGTGCGTCAAGTGGCCAACCAGGATGTACAGGGGCGGATCCTTGTAGGCCCGTCTTCCCTCGGTCTCCGCCAAAGTGCCGAGCACTCGCAGCAGGCCTGCACGGTCACGTTGTCCAGCTGCGTGGTTGCACGTGCGTAGTCAGGTTAGGTGAGGTCAGCTTATAAAGGCTAGTGCTATGCTTGAAATGGCGCCACGCTACCCTAGCACTAGGCTATGCCAGGTTATGTTTGTTTTCGTGTTTGTTGGGAAACTATAGTACTAAAGGAAGTAGAGTAAATAATAAAAGGGGTATAAATTAGAGATACTGAGATATCCTGCACCTCCACCAAGTATGACGTCTCGATTGCAACAACGTTTATTAGGACCTGCTACTGGGCATCGAGCCAGCCAAGGCCCACACACGATAATGATGATGCCGAGGCACTGAAGATGAAGATCAACCACAGCAGGATGATAATGATAATGTACAGATGAGGAAGAAGTTCATAATAAACGCCCACAATACAACTGTACTTCGAACGAACTCCAAATGTGGACATTGCCGAGCCCGGCCACCAAGTGGCAACCAAGTGGCGATTGTGCGTATGTGCGGTGCACGTGCGGTACTCTATGACGGAGACGGTGCAACTGTACTTCAAACGAACTCCCAATGTGGAGATTGTCCTGTTGAGCCCGGCCATCAAGCCAACGTGCACATACTACGAAAGTGGCGATTGTCCGTATGTGCGGTGTATGCGCGGTACGCGTGAGCCCTTCTCTCCATTCTTCAGACGCTCACCCCTCTCTGCCGTCATTGAAGCCGAGCCTACGAAGTGGCGACAACGCCCGAGTCGACAGCGGCCTGCTCTATTAGCTCCATTAAAAGGACATCGGGAATAGTCGGCGAAAGCGAATGGGGCTTTTACCCCAAGGGGGTTCCGCCGGCGATGGTTCGTTGCTCTTCGCTCTGGCGTGTGACACGCACGTTTAGTACTGATATTTTGAGCGCGCCGCTCATCCGTAGCGCTGTATGAAACTCCCGTTTGTTTTTACGTCGCCTCGTCTTCCCTGCTGGCCCTCTTCGATGGTCAACCTGGCTTGGGATCCGTGCAGACGCTGTAGAAGGTTCGCCGCACAACGCTACCCTAGCACCGGGCTATGCCAAGTTACGTTAGTTTTCGTATTTGTTGGGAAAGTTCTATTAAAGGAACTTAGGTGAATAGAAAAAAGGGATATGAATTAGAGACACAAAGCCTCCATACGTCGCCTAGGTGACAACTGTGCAACAGATTTCTTTGAAACATAAGATTATTTATTTCTTTATTCAAAATTCGTTACAGGCCCATTGAAGGGCATTGAGTAAGGTGGCATCCGTATTTACTAAATATAAAAATATACAAAAACTAAACAAATAACAAAAAAGAAAGGGGAGAAAATAAAAGAAAAGAACAAGACAAATATTACGAACAGTAAAGGGCAACAACTTTATATTACATATGATACGTGTACATAAGAGATTGTGTCAGGACGATTCCCGCTAAGCTCATGGTCATGAACTATAGAGTGTGGCGATATGGGCTGGTCGGTATTTCAGGATAAGGTTCCGCACTTATCCCTTCACGAATTAATAATTGCGCTGTTAAAATGCTGTAGAGCGGCTTCGACTAAGACGGCATATACTGACCGGTATTTTAACAGTGAAATGCTGAATTTTGCTTTTGAAGTCACACTCGAAATATGATCTGTGCACTGTTGCAAGGCGAACACACATCTCGATCTGCAGACGTAGCGGCACGTAGTATCAGGACGCTCATGTTCATTCCCGATACCACTACTATACACTTGGATATGTATGATGTCAAGAAAGAATTTTGATGCACTCCAATAATCCCGCAGTTATATAGTGTTTCATGTGGTAAACCGGAGTTACGCTGTACACTCAGTCAATAATAAAGAAGATAGCAGTAAATATATTAACTGTATGAAATGGCATGATTTCGATCAAACTGGCTCAACAGAAACGAGTAACGGTATCAAGAAGGAACCACGAGAACATGAAAGTTGAAATAATAGAAGCTGTGGCAACTATAGGAGGGTTAAAGGTTAACCGCTTTAAACTGAAGTGTTAACTGCAGTTAACTTAAAAGTTAACTGTATCTAGAAGAAAGTTACATATCTTTGTCTCTTAATAGTGGTAACATTCCACTGTTAACTCAGCGGCTGTTTGCTTAAATGGGTTGCTTAGCAGCCCTGTGTTATCTTTTGAGTTAGCAGCTTCTGTAAAAGCATTAACAACACATTAACAGAAATAGATGTTACCGAATGTTATTCCTGACACTCATGAATGCTAATTCTTCACATTGCAAAATAAGCACTAACCGACGTGCAAAACGTAGAACACTGCAAGCACACTGGCTGTGGTATCGGTCCTAATGTACTCCTGGAACGTATCGGGAACTGGTCCCGAACAATCGGTAGTTCCGTTGGATGAGCCCTCATCATTCTCTTTCAGCTTGGAGCTCAGACTTCGCAACTGAAACATTAAAGGATACCAATCATTAGAAAGCGGGGAGACGAGTCGTGCATAGACTGCATGCACATAAAATCAGGTGTCCGTCAAATATGTCCGCACTGAATTCTTACGGCGCTGCAAACTGTCAATAATTACACAGAGAGCAGAGGCGCGATCGCAGATCTTTGTTCGGAACCGAACGCGTTCGCTCGCTGCAACGTCACTAAGTGGGGGCGCTGCTCTCGTTTGCGCTCTGCAGATTTGGCGCGACTGAGTGAGGCGACTCTCCTTTGTTTCAGTAGTACTGCTTTATGACAGGGTGAACCATAAAATATGCGAGAACGGGAGGCTGAGGGCAGCCAACGGGCAAGCGGTGAAGATCCCAAAAATTGACGAGCATGTTTTGCTGTCTTCTTTTAGACAATATGCCACAAAACGAAATGCTTTTTGTCTTCAAATGAATAAGACCGTTGTATGAAAACGAATAATTTTTTTTTTTTGTGAGCTTAAACGCGTGACGTGCAATGAAAACGTGGTCGTCCAGAAACGTGGCCGCGCCCCGCAGGCATGACCACGGCCAATGACATGCACTGAAAAGCGAACAAAACCGCCTGCATTCGCAAACAACGATCTCCGATCTCGCCCCAGTACTAACATCTCGCCTCTTGCAACATACCACGATGCGACCTTATCTTCGTGCAGTGTTTCCGACAGCGAGGTTATCTGGCGCCAACTACAAACACATTCCTTTCCTAACCCGTACATCTACGCGCGCATATACCCTGACATATTCGACCCACATTGTCCGCAATGCGGCTCAACAGCCACACTTAACCATATCCTCTGGGACTGCAGAGAATACCCACCCTCTCCCGATCTCCTGGCCACTCCCTCACCTACGGGGTGGGAGGAGGTTCTGACCTCCACCAGCCTTAGCGTCCAGCTCTAGGCCATACGGAGAGCTGAGGAGGTGGCCACCAGGCTCGACCTGACGGATCACCTACCTCCGTAACTGACGGCAATAAAGCTTTATCTCTCTCTCTCTCTTGACAGCGAAGCTGCCCTAGCTCGGGGTAAAATGTCCATCGACCGCAGAAAACCTCGCCTCACCTCGCCTAGCAACCAGCCACGCCACAGCACCACAATAAAGTCGACATAGCCGCGCATGCACAGTAGTAATAACAAGGACTGGGATAGCAGTGAGAAAGAGGGAAAGGGAGGTAAGGGGTGAGGAAGATTCATGTGAGGATGTGGAAGATGGAGAGGAGGAAAGGATAGGGTATAGAGCACAGCATAATCTCGTACAGTACGGTATGGTGGTGGTGCTGATAGTGATTAAGGGAGAAAAGACGCTTATTTCTGCAACCCGATAGGGAGCACGGCGCGAAAGGAGGTGAGGAGGAGGGGAAAGGGTAGAGCACGGAATAGTCTTCTACAGTATTCTACAGTAAGAAAGAGAAGTGAGAGTGTGAAGGAGGGGAAGGAGAAGAGGAACGCCACCAGTCTACGCTGTAACCGGTCTCCGTGCCACTAATGCATAACAGTCAGGCTTTTTTATTTGTTATTTTTTGTAGTATAAAAAAATTTAGTACGCTTGGGCCTGAAAACTTCCCTGCTTGCTTTCTTTGCGCAGTGCTTTGCTCCAAGGTATTTCGCGCGCTGTTCACAAACCAGAGTTCGAACATTGCTTCGTTCTGTCAGTCGTGGCGTCCCGTATAACCGAGTGCAACATTTTCCTCCCTGTTAAAGTACCTATTATTGGTATGGGTACTGTGCCATGTTTGTAACGATATGATCGGCGTATCACTGCGTGCCGGGCCAGGTTGTACATACGGCGCCTTAGTGCAGATTCACCACACGACGCGCTGAAATACATTGAGAAGGGTGAGTGGTTTTCTGCACTGAACAGGATGTCCACGTGGCCTTATGTTCGAGACGCCTAACACGTACAAATATCTATTCAGGCGCGAACTGCGTGCCTTTTGTGCAGATGAGTATGTGAGTCACTTTTAAGCCTGTATAGACTCTCTCACCTGATCGTCGGCCATGAGGGACATCAGGATGGGCAAAAACTTGGTTAGAAGCTGTACGTCCTGCACCACGACCGAAAGAAAGAAAATGATTGGCGTTGGAGGATGTGACTGGTAAGGATTCTTCATGGAAGCAATTTGAAGCAGCTTTTTGGAACATCAAGGGAGACGTTACAATACTCGCGAATGGGATGCTGTAAGGTGAAGGCAAAAAAACAAACAAACAAAAAAACGTCAAGGCTTGAGGAAGGCGTTCACCTCGTTTAACGCATGGCAGCATGAAATCACGAGTCTTTACACAATATCCAAATATGTCTTCGACAACCACGTGAATTGCTTTTTAAAAACTACATAGAAAAGTGTTTGTAGAAAGGAACAGTTAAACGGTTTATGTTAAGAAACTGTTTAATGTTAGTGGCAGTAAATAGCTCATCATTTGGCGACCATAGTACGTGTGGGACGGTGTGTCTAGCCATCAGTGGCTCGTGCGCTATAGGGTCAGGTGTAGGGCGTTAAACGCTGTAAATATGCAAGAAATAAATCATGTTTTTTCGGCAAGTACGATTTCGGAGTTGTAAATGCTAGGCATTGGTAGTACATTGAGGGCCTCCAAAATGGGTTTGGAATGTGGGTCGCGTGGAACACTGGTAACTACGCGTACACGTTTCATATGCAACCTCTATATTCGGCGTAAATTATTTTTCCCTCATGGTGTCGCATACCAAATGGCAATAACTTAATGTAGATAGAAAAAGAGAGAATTATATAGTCGAAGTTTAATTCTTTATGGCAAGAGAAAACGCAAGTGCGCTAGGACACCTATGACACGAGAAAGTTTAGTATGTACAACTTCAGCCTCATTGTTTTGTAGCATGTTCATTTTTTTTTTTTTTTGATTTCATGGAAAATTACTCCCAGAGGTTTCGCTAGAGGTTCACTTTTAACACGATAGTTCTAACGCGATATTCAGCTACCGCTACCGCCGTAGCAACCCGGATAACATTACGCAAGCCCTCCGCAATGGCGCAGGTATGCATCAGTGAAGAAAATTCAATTTTTCAAAGTAAAATTTGTAAAAAAGAAATCGTAAACTACGATTTGACTAACACCTACACACATAATAGCTCGGACTGTAATTCTATTGCGAAAGAACTGTTACTTCTGTTACGACGAAACTTAATTTATGATGCGACGAAACTGAACTTGCAGCACTTTATAGAAGACGCGTCAACGCGGCGTCTGTGCGCGTGACGTGTGCATAGGCGTGCAAAGCTCGCACTGCTCGCGGATGGCGACAGAAGGAGCTATGGCGTCAGCGCTAGGGCAAAACGTGGCCCTGAGTTCTGCGGAAATCCGCAAGGGGGAGTAACGTTTATGAAATGGAAAATTAGCATCCACCCGTTTTGTAGCACAAGGCTACAAGGAAATCCATACGGATTTCTCAGAAATTAGAGCTTCCTAGTTGCCGCAGCGAGTGCTCGCTCATCACTGACGTGTGATGGGTTCGGTACTGCGTTCCGCTGCAGGGCGCACTGCGGAGACTTCCTCGTCGGCGAGTACTGACGTGACACCTACGTCAAGTTGTATCCGACCCCCGAGGGGAGGCACATAAGATGGAGGCAGAGTGATAAAGGAATGTTGTGCCATGACACCTACGCTGTTATGTGACTCAAGAGCAGAGCAAGCGAATGAGAAGGCGATGCGAACGGGGAATAACGCTATCGGGTTCCACTCTTAAATGTGAAGCTTAAGCGTCTTACCAATTCTTAATAGATTTTGAGGCTATTATTAAGGACACATCGGTGTTTACGGGCTTATTCTTGGGATGATAGAGTACAGATTTTGCTTTTCGAGGTGTTTAGCGAATTGTTTGTGCTCCATATGTTCATTAGTTCTAAGACGTTGTCTGATTTGTCCGCTTACACAAATCGCAGTGCTTGAGAAGTAGTCTTGTATCATGTGCAGGAAATATAGGTTGTATTATTATCGATGCTCATAGGATGTATTATCTGCACATCACCTGCTCTCATCTTTCGATTACGTCACTAATTGAAGCAAGACGAAAAGGTAACCCCGTCAAGTGTTCCTGCATGGTTGTTCATGTAGAAAATCAGTAGACTTGACGTTCATCATACTATTCGTACGAGAATAGAAATGTAGCGGCATTTCCGAGTGTGCAACAGATGAACGTGCGTTTTCTCTTTTCATTTTCTTTTTCGGTATTGGCTGGAATGGTCGATGCTACGTTGTGTACCCTTGTTTTTAGCTTACGTGGGTAGATATCAATTTTGGTTGACTGCGTGCCGTTTCCAAAAATTAGACCACAAACGCCTTTACTGCAGTAGGAAGCTAATGTTGCAAACCAATTATTAGTATAAACCAGAGACAACTGAGACAAATAGCCCAGATAATTTGAAACAAAGGGTGCCACGTGCTTTAGTGTGTTGTGCATTGCCTCGGAAAAGATGAAGTATTGAATCAACATCGTTTTTTTTTTCTCCCTCATGTGAATTCAAAACGGAATTTTCATAAAAGAGTCCACTGTACGTGACACCGCAATGCTTTATTCTGGCTCTCCAGTTCCCGATCTAAAATTCGCACGTTGCGCGTGTTCGTTTTGAAAGATTTAACTCACCAACTTCGGCTCCACGTAGACTTCGCTGGTAAGCATCCTCCACGCCTCCATTCCCAGGCCCAGCATACGGAGCAGCAACACCAGAACAGGGCTGTGCTAAGCGCGCGAAAATTGAAAATATATTTACTATTTACTATTTGTCGCACTCTACATATAATGGTTATGAGTGAGTAAAAGAAATGACGCTATTTTCTGCAGCCCATATCGGATAATTGATTGAATTTTGGGGGCTTTACGTGCCAGAACCACGATAGCTAGGATTCTGATAGCCGGCTTAGTATACTCCGGAAATTTCGAACATCTGGAGGTTCTTACACGTCCACTGACATCGCACAATACGCGGGCCTTAACGCTTCACCTCCATCGAAATGCATCCACCGCTGCCGGGATTCGACCCCGCGACCTTCGGATCAGCAGCCGAGCGCCATAGCTACTAGACCACGGTGGCGGAGCGCAGCCCTTCTCGGGGGCATGACTCAGCAAACTAAAGGGAAAGGATGAAAAAAAAAGGAGAGAAAAGCCGTAGTGGAGGGCTCCAGAAAATTTTGACCAACTGGGGTTCTTCAACGTGCGCTGACAAAGCACAGTACACGGGCCTCCAGTATTTACGCCTCCATCTAAGATTCGACCGCCGCGACCGAATGTTAACTCGCATTCTTTGGGCCAGTAGTCAATCACGATAACCACTAGGCCACCGCGTTGGACCAGTATACACATACGGTCTACCAGTATGCATTTGGGGTACCGGCACTCACCTACGGGGCAGAAACTTGGAGGCTAACTAAGAGGGTTCAGCTTAAATGAGGACGACGTAGCGAGCTATGGAACGGAAAATGGTAGGTGTAACCTTTAAGGTACAAGAAGAGAGCGGTGTGGGTTAGGGACATACTAATAGAAATTAAGAAGAAGAAATGGGCCTGGGCGGGCCATGTAATGCGAGGACAAAACAACCGTTGGTCATTAAGGGTAACAGAGTGAATTCCCAAAGAAGGCAAGCGTGGCAGGGGGCGGCAGGAAGTTAGGTGGGCAGATGAGATCAGGAAGTTTGCGGGGATAAATTGTTGTTTTTTGGGGTTTAACGTCCCAAAATCAGCTCTGATTACGAGAGACGCCGTAGTGGAGGGCTCCGGAAATTTCGATCACCTGGGGTTCTTTAACGTGCACTGACATCGCACAGCACACGGGCCTCAACATTTCGCCTCCATCGAAATGCAGCCGCCGCAGCCGGGATTCGATCCCGCGACCCTCGGATCAGCAGCCGAGTACCATAGCCACTAAACCACCGTGGCGGAGCGGGGATAAATTGGGCCCGGTTAGCACAGGACAGGGATAATTGGAGATCCATGGGAGAGGCGTTTGCCCTGCAGTGGGCATAGACAGGCTGATGATGATTTCGGGTAGGCAATGAACGTAGAAATATAGGGGGGGGGGGGGGGGGGTGATGGCAACAGTTAAAACACGTGGAGCTGGGGTATGACAAGCTTTGCTACTATACATACCCTCGGCAAGCTTCCGTTGTTAACGAGGTGGTTCATTGTCTTCAAAGCAGTCTGGCCAAGAAAATTGATGGCGTGGGGGTCAGAGAGTGCCATGCCAAGATCACTGAAACAAAAATGTTTGAGATGGTACTTTGAGGTTGTCTGTCAGTGCTTAAGTTTATAGTATCTGACGATTATTTAACAGGACTGTTTCCGCGACGTTCATGCAACCGGTGGATAAATACTTTTGTGTACCTACTACCTAGACGTGACACTGCTAGTGCGATGCAGATAACGTCCATTACCGAAGCCCTGCTTTACGAGTTAATGCCGCATCCGTATGTTAGATGGAAAGCTTTTAGAGGGGTGTGGGAATACACCTGAAGGGTGTTTGGGGGGTGTATGGTGGTGTTGTATGAATCTCTGCGAGAGCTCGTCGTACACAAATGAATATAGCCTGACCGACGGCACGAACCAAACGTTGATGAATATGTTATCCATGTACGCTAGTTCACGCCACAATTAAGTAGTGGGATGAAGTACTACCGTTCGCCACGTGCGCTTTCAGCACAGAGAAACAGGAAACAACCGGATGTAGCTCTTACTTCATCCTCTATGCGCACCCGCCGCGTAATGCCGCTCTGTACACTCTCTTCTTGCGTCATCCGTGATGATTTGTCATTGCGAAAACTTGGTGTCTGGCAGAGGACGCCCGCCAGTTTGTTCGCTTACGTACGCTGGACTCACGATACGGCTATAAAACACGCTACGGTATAATCAACAGGAACATGATATGTGGTCACTGCGGAATCAAAGGAAATGAATCGGCACGTAACATGAAGTAACACAGCTTTGCTTTTGACGGCCCGATTGCTTGGGGAGGCAGCGTTGAAGGTAATGACGTCAAAGATACAGTGTGGCGCTCTTGGGAATTTGCTAATGTAATGTTAATGAATGAGTAGTGGGCAATGGGCAACCCAGTTTCCTGGATTCACGAAGACGACGACGAGACTGTCCCTGGACCTTGTTGCGGCGCAGCTTGAACTGTGCCACCTCTCGCTACCAAACACTACTATTCGATGAGTATAGTCAACGTGAGTGCTTCTCGACACTAACAATTTTAAAATTCATTTTCAGGAAATCTAAATTACTTCCAACCGCCTGACTTGGCATGTACTATTACAGTACCGAGGATAACATTGACGTCACGTTGACAGAGCGGCACCATTGGCTGGAGGGGGGTCCTTCGACAGGGAGACTCCACTGTTTTCCTGAGCGGTACCCGAGTATAGCAAGGGAACTGCGGAGTCAGTCGACATTCTGATGCCACCTACCAGAGCAGTTCCTCTTGGCCCTTTTTGATTTCAAGGAGGGCTTGTAACTCCCGGAACCGTTTGGTGTCCATGGCCTTCTCTCGAATGCAGGCATCGAGGCACCAGGTGAATTTGTGGGAACGGTCTACGGCCGTGATTTCTTGGACCTGCGTTGGAGAAAAAAAGAGAGGAGGAACATAGACAGCACTGGATTTTCCACAAAGTCGGACACATTCACTGCGTCAAATGTCGAGGAATAAAAAGAAAAAAAAAAGCTAGGAGAGCGCGTCACGTGAAAATTTGAGGTCTAGCCCTGAAAATTTAAGTAAGGAATCATGACAAATAGGCCCTGGTCACGTGATGGGCAAGCAGTATGTTCATTCATGGCGACACACCGCTCAAGCTCACCGCGCATCAAACATCCAACGATGCTGCCATCACGTCCTCATCTTTATTTCATGTATCACTGTAAAAATATGCAAACAATCTAACACTCTGGTGAAAACTTCAATGTGGGCCTAATTCCTCCCAAGATGCACCGCACACGACGAGTTATAAGAGACTGGCTTGCCGAGGCTAGCGGAACGACATGACGCCGTCTCCTAGTTTCTTTTTTTTCCGTCCTCCATGGTGTTAAATGACAGACGTCGGAACTCTCTGAGCGAATCCGGTCACCTCCATGTCGTGCAGAGCCATGAGAAGCTCGACGCGGAGTGTGCAGTAATGAGTGTTGCGCGTTCGCTGGAACATGGTGCGTACAGACTGCACGAGCATGTCGTACAGGACCAGGCTGCGGTCCACCATGGCCAGGAGGCGCTGCAGTACGTCCCCCTGGCGCCGCTGCTTGGGCGTCGGTCCGAAGAAAGAGGACGACGACTCGGTGGCCACTGGGGCCGTCAACCCCCACAGCGCTTCTTCCCTCTCGCTCACGTACTGGGACAGCAGGGGCGACACTTCGTCCGCGAAGAGGTCCCTGTTGTCGTGCCAGATCTGACGCTTCACCTGGAACGGAATTTCGTTATTTTTGCTAAGCTTATTACGAACCGTAGTAATTAGGAGGATTAGAATGGGGTGGAGTGCATTCGGCAAGCATTATCAGATAAATGAACGGTAGCTTACCGTTGTCTCTGAAGAGGAAAGTGTATAACAGCTGCATCTTACCGGTACTCACCTACGAGGCAGATTGGAGGCTAAGAGGGTTCAGCTTAAATTCAGGACGACGCAGCGAGCTATGGAAGGGAAAATGGTAGGTGTAACAATAAGGGACAAGAAGAGAGCGGTGTGGGTTAGGGAACAAACGCGTGTTAGGGACATATTAATAGAAATTAAGAAGAAGAAATGGGCATGGGTGGGCCTTGTAATGCGAAGGCAAGACAACCGTTGGTCATTAAGGGTAACAGAGTGGATTCCTAGAGAAGGCAAGCGTGGCAGGGGGCGGCAGAAAGTTAGGTGGGCAGATGAGATCGGGAAGTTTTCAGGGATAAGTTGGGCCAAGTTAGCACAGGACAGGGGTAATTGGAGATCCATGGGAGAGGCCTTTGCCCTGCAGTGGACGTAGACAGGCTGATGATGATGATGATTATGAACGAGTGATGTACTTATTTATTTATTTACAGATACTGCCAGCCCTTACACAGGGCCAGAGCAGGAGTGGGAAAGAAAAAGTAATAGAACAAAAAGTTTTACATTGCAAAGTAACACAAAACGAGCTTCTGAGGAATTAAAACAAGTGACACAAAAAGACGTTTAAACAGCAGATAACAACATTAACCGTTGGAGTTCGCAAAGAGGCAAAGATATTTATGTGTATACATACACATGTGATTAGGTGTAACGAAGGATATGTGCAGTGTTTTCAGTAAATGCAGCAATTGAAGAAGATGAAAGGGCTTTCTCCGATAGAGAATTCCATTCACTGATAGCTCTATAGTTCACTATAGCACGCGTACTACTGAAGTGGTCTTTGCTAGACCGCAGGGCCGATAATCGTATCATTTCCTTGTTACCAACCTTAAAGGAGTACTGACACGAATTTTTGACATTCTCGTATTATTACTGTAAATGAAAGCACTGGCGTGGAGAACCCCAAAAAGAGCATGATGGTGTCTCGCAAGACAATGAATATATTTTTAATACGGCTTCCTTAAAAGCCCACTTTCGGTTTCGATTTCGAGGGGGCGGTTTCCTAGTGACGTATCAACATCGTCGGACGAAGTCTGAGCACGGCCGCTCGATTAGCAACGCACGAGGTGCGGCCTGCTACGTCGCGCGGCGAACAAAAGCGGAGCTGTGAAGCGAAAGTTGACAGTTTTCGCCGCTTTTTCGGAGGGGGCGCCACTGCTACGGGCCAACTCTCCCGCCTCTCGCCGCGCGGGCCTTTCCGCGAACCAGTACGGGTCGAGTTTTCTGCGTGTGTCGACGAAATTCTGCACCTCGCTCGCACACCCTATGACTGCAACGTGTCGAGGTGCTTCACGTATCGTGCCATTGCCTCCTATAATTTTGGTTGTGCACGGCATTATGGCGCGCAACTGTTGCGCGCCGCTGCGTGGCACAAACGCAAGGAAGGACCCTCGGATCCGGTACCACGAATTTCCGTGCGACGTAGATCACCATAAAGTATGACTAAAAAACATTTCTCGACAGGGAATAACTGGAAAAGCAAGCGTGTGCGGGCCAAATGACAGGTCGCTGGTGTAATCACGTCGCTTTGCTGAAGGTGGCTATAAGAGGTCCACAAGCTCAAGCTACTGCTTCCAACGGCTGTTCCGACAGCAGTTCATGCGCTTGGCATCAACACTTCTACCAAACTGTGTGATATGTAGCGACTGACGTGTGACAGGGGTGAACAAAGCCACACCGACGAGACCTGCGAGGTGTTTCTGCGCAAACTGTTGCGGCAAACAGGGCCGGAGACCTGAGCGCAACTGTTAAGCGGTTCAAACTCGCTTACAAGCCTCTGTTACGGAAGGTGCTGCGACTTTGATGCAAAGAGTCGCCTTTCCGTGGACGTACATGTTGTAACTTCTAAATAAAGAAATGAGCCTGACACCGCCTTCCTCGACTTTTTTTTTTTTCAACCAGCCAATCCGAAGTAATTCCGTCCTTACATAGAAATGCAAACGCGCGTCTACAAAGCGGTTGAATGTTCATTTAGTTGTAGATGTCTGGCTGATGTTTATAAAACGCTGGTACTAAAACGCTATATAAGAACATGATTTGGCCAATCCAGTAAGTCGTATGCACGCATTTGTAAGAACGTCTAATAAAACGAAGATCTTGCATTTCAGCCACTATAGAAGAACGCCGCGCCATTTCTCTATTGTGTTTATTTCACAAGTAGATTTGTATTAACAAATTTCACAGTTTGCCGCTTCATACTCCTTTGCGCACATCTCGACGCATTCACAACGCGCGTAGTTTCATGCGAATTCATGGTCGCACACAAGCATAACTCATCACCTCATCACAACTCATCACAAGCGTAACTCATACCTAGAGCCACTGCACATTGGAACGGTCTTCCTAATCACATTGTATCCATTGCTAACCATGGAACATTCCATGATAACCTAATTTCGTTGCGCTTTATCATTGTATAACGTTCTACTGCTTGTAATATTTGTCTTGTTTCTTTTATATTCTTCCTTTATTTTTGTTATTTGTTGAATTTTTGTATTTTTCTGCTTTGTATATACGGATGCCCTCTTACTCAATGCCCTTCCATGGGCCTGTAAAGAATTTTGAATAATATTAACAGCTTTTTCTTTCATGAGCAAACAAGCGCATCAAGCGAAGCAAGTATTCAAGCAAGCGATAAGGAACTTGCCAGTTATATTGAACGGTGGTCACGCGTCGAAACCTGCGGCAAAAGTGCGCGGTTCGGGCTAGTGCAAGTCCATTAGCGGCCCAATGCCCGTACCGACCGCCTGGGTATAGTATAGTATTCATGTTCTTGCCGGCAGCGTAGAGATCTTACTTTGGCAAAGCAATACACAGTCTTGCGTGAGTAAAACGCAAACTCTCAGCGCGCCGCTGCGCGAAACATGCAGAACCAGCGGCTCCTCCCGCGCGCGCTTGTCCCGTAGCAGTGGCGCCGCTGCGGCGGCGCGTAGAACTAGGCTCGTCACGCCGGTTTCGGGCGACGTCGCAGGCCGCACCACGTGCGTTTTATCCAGCGGCCGTGGTCTGAGTCACGTAGGGACAGAAATTCGTGGTAGTGTCGCTGCAACTCTGTCGTCTGTGGTCAGTTACACGCGGGGCACGTAAACAACGACACTTTTACGGTCGCCCAGTGACTCTGACAGCGATTTCGGCGGTTTTTATAGAATGCGCTCATACGTCATCGTAGTGTCCATTGCTCTGGGGCTGGCGTGCAGTGCTGGGCGACGAAAACTTTAAAACCAAACTAAAATATTTTGTACGTGTTTCCTGGCTTCCGTGTGCGGAGAGCGTTAACAATACATGGCTAGAAAACGAAAAAAAATGTACATTTTGAGCTGCCGAAAAATCGTGTCAGTACTCCTCTAAGGCAGCACCTAAGTAGGCGACTCGTGTACCTTGTGGCTGTGGCTATGGGATGCGAGTTCAGGCAACTCGGCGCCGAGTTGTTTCAGAGTACCCGCATGTATGGCAGTGAGTTCTATATCGTGCCTTTGTACTGCGTTACTTTCGGGGTAATGATGTGGTCTTGCTCTTTCGGGTCAGGTATCGAAACGGCTATTTCGTCGATCTAGTCGTTACAGCACGATAACTTTTTCTTGGGCTAGTTGGGGGACTTGCTCTATGACATTTTGTAGCGCAACACTTGAAAAAAAGAAAGCGAAAGAGGAGGAGAGTAGTAGTCAAAGAAGGCGGCCACACTTACAACTAGTTTATTAGGCTGAACGCAAGTAGTTATAGACACACGCGCACACTCTCGAAACCAGGGTGTACAAACCGATAAACACAAGTTATCAAGCAAAAGACCAGCTCAGTAACTTCATTTCCGCATCGCATAGTGATACAGATGTCTGGCTAACGCAATATTGGCCACTGGTACAAATATGATAGGCCTCTAGTATTTCCCGTGCAGTTTTGTTCTTGCTTCTGTCTGGAAACATTACCTCAGGAAACCGTGATTCACAACAGCATATAGTCTACAAAGCGCATGAAAATGGGCGCTCAAATCATTCTTATTAACATCGTTTGCATCGCTTACAAAATAGAAAATAATTCGAGAAGAGCACAAGGCGCCCAGCGCAATCGCTAATCTGCGACGGCAGTTTCCAAAGTTCAAGATAATTCAGACCTCCATATGTGTTAAGCTCACCGACTTGAAAAGTCCTTGCCGATGACCAAGGATGATATAGTCGGCGAGAGGTAAAAAAATATACGGCTTTTCTTCCTCAAAGGGATCTCACGAATAAGCTATACAAAAATGAGGAAGTAAAATGAAAGATGCGTTACTCGGACCTAAAACAAAAATTTATTGTACATAAACATAAACTATACTAAAATATATATTCGACAGCTCAGATACGTGCTCTATGACAGGATATGAAAGGCTCAACAACAGATATTTTAGGGGCGAAGCTCCTTAGGGTGTGGGTCGTTCCCTCCTCTGTAGTAGTAGTATGTATGTATGTAGCCACCTCGCGCCTCCGGGAGGCTCGCGTTCGCCCTCGGCGCGTGCCTCCCAGCGTGGGAGCTCTCTCACTCTTCCATCTGCTGTCTTGTGAGAGAGAGGGAGAGACAGACAGAGAGAGAGAGAGAGAGAGACCGAAAGGCGCTCGTTGACTATGGAAACGCTCTTTCTTCGATGAACGCTCTGCCAGCTCGCAAAGGAGGAGAACGCGCCCTCACCCGCGAGAGACAACGTTAGCGCAGGCAGCGTCTTCTAGCGAGTTTCTTGATTGAAAAATACCGACTGCTTGCGCTGGAGAACCGTTCACCGGCCACCCATATATATATAAAGGCGCTGGATCTTGACTTGCAATGATGTGCCGGTGGGAGATTTCACTTGTGCGTAGTTGAACCATGAGGATTCGTAGCGTGCGAGTTAACTAAATTAATCCGGAACTCGGCACGATCTACGATGAACCTCCGGAGCTTCGCCAACTCATCATCATTCACTCCGTGGATATGCAGTGGATTTTTTGTACAAAAATCCAACAGGATCATTTTTATATCCATCGCTATACATGAATATATACAGGATGTTTACATGTTAAAGAAGTATGTTGTTATGTGGGGTTTAACGTCCCAAAACCAGCTCTGATTATGAGAGACGCCGTAGTGGAGGGCTCCGGAAATTTCGACCACCTGGGGTTCTTAACGTGCACTGACATCGTTCAGCACACGAGCCTCAACATTTCGCCTCCATCGAAATGCAGCCGCCGCAGCCGGGATTCGATCCCGCGACCCTCGGATCAGCAACCGAGTACCATAGCCACTAGACCACCGTGGCGGGGCATGTTAAGGTAGTATATCCTAATTTTTTGCAAGATAAATTAGGCGTGAACATGATTATTTAGAATTTTCTGCAAATTGCGTTTAATGGTTTGGAAGCTACATTCGGTTCGAAAGCTAGCTACAAACCATGCTTAATGGTATCCGAAAGGTGCGTTTTGGTGTTGCAAGGTCGCTAGTGATGTAAGAAAGTATCTGTGGATTCTTTCTTCGCAAAACGAAATATTTGTGAAACATGATATTCGTATTATCGATTACCCATATAATTTGATATTTTTTGACAATGTTTTTGTTATTGATCGGGGTTTGATATGAGCAACTTGTCGAAGCAGCACCTTTTGTAATGTAACTATTTTAGTTATGTTAGTTCGCGTTGTGGTCGCCCATACTAAACTGCAGCAATTAAATTGCGAGGTACGAAGGCGGAGTCAGCTTGTTGCGCGTGATATTTGGCAGCTGCTTACCTGAATGTCGCATTCTTTGTAGAGCGACTTGTCGCTGACTATGAGCTTGATGTACTTGTCGTCCACGCATCTCATGTTCTTCAGAAGGCACATTACCACAGGACGAAGCGCTGGGACCTTTCAGAAAAAGGATAAGCAGATACAAAAAAGAATATTTACGCGAATACTGGAATTTTGCAATGACAGTGGTGCCGCGGCATGCTAACAGGCAAGTGAGACAGTTCATCATGTTAGGAGGCAATTTGAGCAACAAAATTTACAAAATTACCTAGAACCATGGGCATGTAGCGGAAACCGCCCGGGCAAAAAATAAAAATAATAATAAGCAATACTTTCTACGCCATGGACATACGAATAAAGACGGCAATTTGTGGAAACCAAAAATAGCCAAAGAATTTTACATAAGAAAAAAAGAAACCCGGCGGAGGTGGTGACCTACCTGAACACTACCGCGATAATAAAGCGTACTGCGCGCTTCTAAAGGAACCACGCCGCATTTGACGGTGCGTTCATTCCGACGGCTCGTACCTTGATAAACGGAAACGTTCTCTCCAGCATTTCGTCGAGCTTCTTCTGCTTCTCGCGGCCTTCTTGACGCGCCATCGTCTCGATCTGCTGCACGAGACGTCCCTTGAGCTCCTCCCGCACCGAAGTGTGAAACGTCAGCCTCGGGACACCGTGCAAGTCGAGCAGCGACAGCATGGGACGCAGGGAAGGAAGCAGGATTCCGTTCTCCTCTTGAAACTCCTGGATGGCCCGCACCGGGTCCGTGCAGCTAGTCAGGGCTTCGCGAAGAGCACCCCGCCCTGGGAGACCGGGTCTCTCCAGACGGTCCATGGACGACGAAAACTTTTGCTGGGTGATGCGTATATGCCAATGGGAGTGAAAGTTAAAGACTTGGCCGACCTCTTCTAGATGCAGGTCTCTCCCTCCGTTCTTGCCGTCATGCCAATGTGAGTGAAAGTTAAAGACTTGGCCGACCTCTTCTAGATGCAGTTCTCGCCTTCCGTTCTTGCCGTCAGGGCCGCTGCAACGCTGGAAGCACGACTGAAGAAACCTTTTGCGAAGGTGCCGCCGGCACGCCAGATAAATGTCAGAAGAGGGACGCTACGTTTGGACGCTCTAAGGCTGATAACAGTTGCGGCTGGGGTGGATTCCGGTGCTTAAGCTCAATAATGAAGCACACAATTGCAACACAAGAAGTGTCACGAAGTACAATCCAGCGACGTGCATAGATCAACGCGGAACGCAGAGTACGCAGGGCACGTGTGTTCGAAATGCGCCAGCGGACACCGATGAAACGCCGTCACGAACGCCACCGGATGATGATGATGATGATAGTGGTTCGGTTGAGGAAAGAACTCTGATTTCTGCAGCCCCAAGGAGGTTTAAAAAGAAACCATCTTGTGCCGCCCATGTCGGGAGGTGATGATAGTGAGCACGTCATGTTCGTCATGTTATTGTTCGTTTTAGGGGCGAAGCTCCTTAAGGCGTGGGTCGTGCGCCCCTACTAGTAGGTAGCCACCGGCGCGTGCCTGCCGGGAGGCACGCACGCGCCGAGGGCGAGCGCGTGGCTCCCGGCACGCGCTCGCCCGCGAGAGACAACGTTGGCGCAGGCAGCGTCTCCTAGCGAGTTTCTTGATTGAGAAATACCGACTGCTCGCGTTGGAGAAGCGTTCACCGGCAACCCATATATATATATATATATATATATATATATATATATATATATATATATATATATATATAGGCACTGGATCTTGACGCAATGAAGTGCCGGTGGGAGATTTCACTTGTGCATAGTTGAACCATGAGGTTTCGTAGCGTGCGCGTTAACTAAATTAATCCGAAACTCGGCACGATCTACGATGAACCTCCCGAGCTTCGCCCACTCATCATCATTCACTCCGTGGAGATGCTGTAATTTTTTTTCTATCGGTCTCTCCTGGTACTACCTAGTGACGCGAGACTCTGGACGCTTTTGTATTCGCGGATCCCATCTAACTGCTTTGTGTCAAGAGTTTTTGTCAAATAAGCTTCCCTTTGTGACTTCATCATTACTGAATAACGCATCTTTCGACTCCAAGCGGTCAAAATTTGAGGCTTCCTCCGCTAGGGCTTTTCTCTCCTTTGTATGTCTTTGAGTCCCTTTCCCCTACTCCCACTGACGCTTAGACACGTGCTCCCGGCATGGGCTGCAGAAGTTAGCGTCCTTTCCTTATCCGAACAACAGTCCTCCTTCTTTGGTCCCTTAACACTTATCTCACATTACTTCGTACAGTATTCCAGTGTGTTGCTACGAAGAAGAATTGTTTCGCCACGCTGACGAAACTGGGAATTTCTTTATTTGTATGAATAGTGGTGTTCACTCGGTTCATATCGGCAGTACTTCCTCCGTATTCTTTTTTTTTGTGTGTTAACATCGAGAGCTCGCCCTGAGATAAAAAGAATCACAGCATATCCACGGAGTGAATGATGATGAGTGGGTGAAGCTCAGGAGGTTCATCGTAGATCGTGCCGAGTTCCGGATTAATTTAGTTAACGCGCACGCTACGAATCCTTATGGTTCAACTACGCACAAGTGAAATCTCCCACCGGCACTTCATTGCAAGCGAAGATCCAGTGCCTATATATATATATATATATATATATATATATATATATATATATATGGGTGGCCAGTGAACGGTTCTCCAGCGCGAGCAGTCGGTATTTTTCAATCAAGAAACACGCTAGAAGACGCTGCCTGCGTCAAGCTTGTCTCTCGCGGGTGAGGGCGCGTTCTCCTTCTTTGCGAGCTGGTAGCGCGTTCATCGAAGAAAGAGCGTTTCCATAGTCAACGCGCGCCTTTCGCTCTCTATGTCTCTCTCTCTCGCAAGACAGCAGATGGAAGAGTGAGAGAGCTCGCGCGCCGGGAGGCACGCGCAGAGGGCGCGCCTCCCACACGCGCCCTCTTAGTAGCGCTTTGCCACACGCGCCCTCCTCGTAGCGCGTTCCTAGTAGGTAACGCGCTACTACAACGGACGGACAGACCCAAACCTTAAGGAGCTTCGCCCCTAAAAAATTATATGAAATGAACACCCAAAAATTTGATTCACGGGAAAGATCTAGAAATGAACGATTTATCAGAGAGTTCACTAGTTTTCAGGAGTACGCGGCAAAACGAAGCCAAAGATGAGCGTGTGGAAAACTGCTGAAAATACTGATGCGATAGCTGCGAGTCAAACCATATTTCCTATGTATATTCAGCTGTTTAAAATAAGGAATGGCGTCTGTTATATTCTTTTATCTAAGAAAAACATTCATGCTTCAAAGAAAAATTTTAAGAAGTTCCAAAAAAAGCTGGTGTGATATGTATGGCTGTCAAGAAATAGCATTCTTCGGGATTCGGGTGCTGCCACCAGAACTTCATCTTTATTGAATACCGCTTCTTTCTGAAAAAAAAATTCTTTTTCGGGACAGCTCACCGGGTTATTGTAGAGTATGGGCACTGAATCCTTCACCCTTTGTTCTAAACACATTTCTACCATAATGGAATGCATAGTGCCCCAAGCTTTCCTCGTTCTGTTCAGAACAGCAATTCTGACACGACATTTTTAGGGGCGAAGCTCCTCTTAGTCTAACCTTGTCACGCGTCAGTTGTCAAGCGTAACCCACGTGCTGGGAGGCACGCGCTCGCCCTCGGCGCGTGCCTCTCTCTCTCTCCCGGCGCGTGCCTCTGCTGTCTTGTGTGTGAGAGAGAGACAGAGAGAGAGCGAAAGGCGCGCGTAGGCTATGGAAACGTTGTTTCTTAGAGGAACGCTCTACCGGCTCGCAAAGAAGGAGAACGCGCCCTCACCCTCGAGAGACAACGTTGGCGCAGGCAGCGTCTCCTTGCGAGTTTCTTGATTGTGAAATACCGACTGCTCGCGTTGGAGAAGCGTTCACCGGCAACCCATATATATATATATATATATATATATATATATATATATATATATATATATATATGCACTGGACCTTGACTTGCAATGAAGTGCCGGTGGGAGATTTCACTTGTGCATAGTTCAACCATGAGGATTCGTAGCTTGCGCGTTAAGTAAATTAATCCGGAACTCGGCACGATCTACGATGAACATCTCGAGCTTCGCCCACTCATCATCATTCACTCCGTGGACATGCTGTAATTTTTTATGCCCCAGGCAAGGACCTTAAAATTCAACACGCAGCTTGCACTAGGTTGCACAGGCCTTTCGTCTGTTGATCGTGGCTATAACGTCGCAGGGGTAGAACTTGGCTATACTTGCTGTTATCCCGACTCGACCGGTATAACTTAGTAGCATAGTGAAGTATAGGAAAGTATAGCCAAGTATAGCCAAGTTCTACTAAGTTATACTGAGTTCTACAAAGCATCTACTGGGGCTAATGGGGATAACACCAAGTGTAGTCAAGTTCTACCACTGCGACATCATAGACGCGATCAGTAGACTACCGGTCAGCTTCGCAGTGATCTGTCCTTGCGCGACCTAGAGCAAGCTGCCTGCCTTTTACAGCGAAGCTGTGTAGCTCTACCGGCCAAAGAAATTTTCGTCGCGTGGTCAGCGTCAACAAAAAACGCCACGCTAAAGAAGGCAAGTCAGCATAGCGCGGTGGAGAGGCGAACGGCGAGGGTAGCGCGGCGCATGCGCCTTAGTCAACCGGGGCAGCGCATGCGCACAGGTGGGTGTTATGCCATTCCTCGTGTACCGATTAAAAAATTACACCATCTCCCCGAAGGGGACCATGGGGTGTTGCGGGGCATCGCTGGGAGTTTCAACGGGGCATTTAACGGCGGTGTTTACAGGTTTGCAGTGTTGTTGCTTCCATCACACAACACCACCAACTTCTTTCATCGGAGGAGGAGGAGATACTACTGAAGCGAAGCGCGAGCGCGCTCTATACCCGCTTTTATTTATTGCAGGAGCTGTTGGAGAGAGGGGAGAGGAGAGTCGCGCATGCGTAGTGTGAGTGCGGACGGACGCCGCGCGCGCGCGCGCTCTCTACCCGCTTTATTTATTGCAGCAGCTGTTGGAGAGAGGGAAGGGAGAGGAGAGTCGCGCATGCGTAGTGTGAGTGGGGACGCTGGTTGACGCGTGACATACCCGCGAGCAAGAGATGCTCCGCATCTAAAAATAGTGTCGCGCAGCATAGCGGAAGCGAGGTAGAGCGGAGGAGTGAAGCAGGCGATAGTGGGATGCGTACAGCTGCCGCCGACCGCGTTTTAGGGGCGAAGCTCCTTAAAGCGGCACCCGTTCGTCCCTCGTCGTAGTCGTAGTAGTGCGTAACCAGTCTTACGCTTTGACCTCCAAGGTGGTGCCGGTGGGAGATTTCTCCTGTGCGTTGTTGAACAATAAAAAATTCGCAGCGTGCGCGTTAACTAAAAGCCGAATTCTTCTGTCTCTCATTCCCCATTAGCAGCCATTTCGTGCGTCCCCGATGTATGTAGTAGTAGTAGTAGTAGTAGTAGTTAGTAGTAGGTAGCCACCGGCGCGTGCCTGCTGGAGCGCACGCACGCGCCGAGGGCGAGCGCGTGGCACCTGGCGCTCGCCCTCGCCGCGAGCGCCGGGAGCCACGCGCTCCCCGGCAAACTCGACACTGCCCCGGCAAACGCGAGAGACAACGTTGGCGCAGGCAGCGTCTCCTAGCGAGTTTCTTGATTGAGAAATACCGACTGCTCGCGTTGGAGAAGCGTTCACCGGCAAAACACACATATATATATATATATATATATATATATATATATATATATATATATATATATATATATATATATATATATATATATATATACACTGGATCTTGACTTGCAATGAAGTGCCGGTGGGAGATTTCACTTGTGCATTGTGCATAGTTGAACCGTGAGGATTCGTAGCATGCGCGTTAACTAAATTCATCCGGAACTCGGCACGATCTACGATGCACATCCCGAGCTTCGCCCACTCATCATCATTCACTCCGTGGATATGCTGTAATTTTTTTTCCGTGCTCGCGCAGAACGGGCCCGGTGTCTGACTCCAGCGGCGGCTCTGCCGGTTGTTAGAGCAGAGACCGGTCTAGCAACTTAGTTCATTGCAGGCTGCCATGGCTTGACCACGGAAAGATGCCAGAACAGAAGCGTGAATATAATGCCCGACGAAAACAACAAAAACCGACTTGCTCAGCAGCGCCGTAGGCAAAACCGAGCAGCTCTCGCACAAGTCGCCCTATATGCATGTCGTTAAAATGCACGTGAAATTCAAGCGACGCCGCAATTGGTAATCGTAGTAGGTGTAGTTAATTGCTCCGCTGTCCCCAACCATCTTCACGCCATTGATAGGAGCTACATCTTCTTAAACCTCTTATCGTGGGACATAAGCGTAGTTTTAAAATTACTGTTCTGAACACAACGATGAAAGCTTGGGGCAGAAATGTGCACAGAAAGAAGCGGTATTCAATAATGATGAAGTTATGGTGGATGCACCAGCATCCTGATGACTGCTGTTTCTTAAAAGCCATGCATATGGCACGAGCTTCTTTTGGAACTTTTCAAAAGTTTTCTTTGAAACATTAAGGTTTTCCTCAGATAAAAAAAATCAGTGAGGCTCCTTTTCATAACAAACATCATTCCTTATTTCAAACTAGAAAAGAAATTGGTTTGACTCACAGCTATCGGATCAGTATTTACTGCAGTTTTCCACGCACACATCTTGGGTTCGTTATGCCGCAGACTCCTGAAAACTAGTGAACCCGCTAATAAATAATTCACTTCTAGACGTTCTTCGCGAATCAAATTTGCTCGTGTTCTTTTGATGTAATTTTTACCACAGGGCACGGTCTCGATAATACCAAGAAAAAAAGACAAAAGAGTACGCAGGCAGTACTGCTGATATGAACGAGTGAATTCCCTGTCCATACAAAAAAAAAATGCACAGCTTCGAAGGAATGGAATACCGTACGAAGGGATGCGAGGTAAGTTTTTAGGGACCAAAGGAGGATGATTGTGCTTCGGTTAAGGAAAGGAAGACGTAAAAACTGGCTTAATTTTGCGTTTTTTATCTTTTCTCTGTGAATTTCCAGTGAACTGTTACTGCCGCCACATTTCTTTTTAGCACCGGACCTGGTCGATGTCGAGCCTGTGACGTGTGTAGTGCTTGTCGCTGATTAGGGAAAAGCGGACTGGCTCTTGACCCACCACCCATTACCGCACCCGACTCACTCTTGCCCTCAGACCACTGCTACATAATACCGATTACGCGAAGGCCATTGTGCAATATGAAGTGTAGGAGATCTTTAACTAGAGGTTGCGGGTTCGATCACCGCGGCCGCGACTGCATTCTCGTATAGCGTGAAATGCAGCAAAAGAAAGAACCTGCTCCTACCCCCGACCTACTAAAACGCTCAAGGTGCTCCTGGCCTTAGCCCACTGCTGCATAATAGCGATTATACGAAGGCCAATGCGCGATAACGTCTAGAAAAGGCTTAGCTGGAAGTTTCAGGTTCAATTACCGCAGCCGCGTGGTGATTGAACCTGCAACACGTGACACGCCTTCCAGTTACGTCACGATTAAAGGTAACAGGATAGCGTCGCTGCTCTGACGGTTTCGAGTTGGATTTCTTTTTCGTGAATTACTTCTTTTTTACCTCGCCATGGTAGTCTAGTGACTATGGCACTGGGCGGCTGATCCGAAGGTCGCGGGATCGAATCCCGGCTGCGGCGGCTGCATTTCGATGGAGGCGGAATGTTGAGGCCCGTGTGCTGTGCGATGTCAGTGCACGTTAAAGAACCCCAGCTGGTCGAAATTTCTGGAGCCCTACTTTGCGGCGCCTTTCATTATCATATCTGGTTTTGGGACGTATAACCCGAGAAATCGGTGAATCAACCTCCTTTTACGGGACCATGCTTTTTCTGAGGACGTCATTATGTGCTCAGGGGGAAACAACAGCGACAGCCAATTTTGTATTCGGTCGAATTCCTTGTTGTTTCTTGTACTTCAGATTGTTGCGTGTATTGCAACCTCAATGTGGCCGACGCGTGTTATGTGTAAGCTATGGTGTGATGCTACAACAGCAAGAAAAAAAAAAGACAATCAGCAGCAGCTTATCGCTTTGACGAGAAGAAGTAGAAGAAGACTGAAACGACTGCCGGTGAGCAAACTGCCAGGAGTGCCTCTCGCTTTTCTTTAATCGCACACTTAATTATCGCACGACATCTCTACAGCTATGTGGGCAGTATTGTTCCATTCTTGTGCACTAGTGCTGTCGTAGATTCCTTCACATTCATTCATTAACCGTTGCAGGGTAACCGCTACGAACATGATTACCTCGTTTGAAGTGTACACCACATGACGCCCAAATAAAATTGAAATGGTGTGTTCATCGCGAAGCGTCTAGTGAACACTCCTCCTATTTGATGAACTGGCCGTAGCCTAGACTGAAGGAGACTTCAGAAAGTGTTCCAGAAGAAAGCCGGAACTAACCAAACTGCCAACGGCACCACTGACTTATTATCCGGTTATCGTTGTCGGCCGTGCAGTCATTGCAATGGAAACATTACATTCGGTCTACCACTTCGGTTCTATCACAGCATTTTTTTTTTCTGAGAAGAGGTACATTCTCTTCGTAGTTGATCGTCTGCCAAGAAGAGAGGACATGGCCACAACGAAGGAGTAAGTATGGCCACGGATTTCTCGCTATATACACCTCATCAACTTCGCTTTAGGAAACCACCTTTCTCTACACGACAAAGCGTTTCGCAACAATGCATTACATTACATGGAAGAAATGTTTTCCGCGTCTGAAAAATAGATACTAGTGTTTTTTGATATAGGAATTTATTTCTTGAGGGAATGGGCTCACTGTGGCAATAATCTCACGCTTTAGCAGGCGTTATTTTTTCATAATGCGTAAGTGCTGTATCTATAGCCACCATACGTCATCAGAAGAAAGAGAGCTCCAGATTCACAGTTAAATAACTTGTTCAAGCCTACCTAGGTGTCACAGTCGGCAAAATTTTTCAAAGCACAGTAGCAGACACGCATCAATGCTCTGACTAGCACCAGAAAATTGCGCTGGGCTTTGCGGTATTACATCCAGCAGTTACGAGCGATAAGAAAGCCCGATGTACAGTGGAGTGGAGTACAGTGGAGGTTTGTGTCCCTTCCTTCTTTCTGTCCTCGTGTTTTGCGCTGACCATCAACATGCCTAATCAGTTCCAACTCGCCCACATGACCATCCTTCTACAGTGGAGTCCAATACGAGCGGGCAAAGAGCAGTCCTGTGCTTGCTGTATTGTTGCACCATGCTGAGTTGTACGGTTTTGCACAACCTTAGAAGCAATCATGACGTCCCTCAATACGTGCTGCGATGAAGCTACCTAAAATCTGATAAACTGGAACGAGTTTGCGACTTTATTACTGAGGCCGGTTGCTCTGTGCGTTGACCATTGTGTTGGAGCAAAAACCACTTTGTCCACCTTTGTCATTCGCATAAGGAAGACCCGTCTTTCTCGGCATATTCCTTATAGACCGCTACCAAGGCAATTACAAGCGTCGCAGTGTCGGTAAACGTAAAGCAGGCTTTCGCTGTATAGGTACAATCAGGTCTGGGGCGTATCCGCGTATCCCGGGCTGAAGTGTGCGGTTATGCTACACACAGGATTCTACACGGAGCGAAAGAGAGCAGCACGTTTGGCAGAGCATTAAAAAAAGGCGCAAGTCGTTGCATCTGTCGTTGAGAACGTCTACATAGACGCCAACACGTGTACACTCACTGAAGTTCACCAAGTGTGGCATACATCTTTCCCCAAAATTCATTTTCCACATGCGTAACCTAATGCATCACCAAGTGTGCGGCGGGCATTCAAAGTTCTTCTTGATTAAACTGTATGTAGCTTTTATTGTTACGTCCTCTTTGTTGCAGTATTGTCACATATCAGAATTCTTCACCTGCCTTTGTATTGTTATATATTCATCAGTTGTAGTATCTTTCGTGTACGGGTTTTTTTTTTTCTGTATATGCGTAGCGTTGCTGGATTATTCTCTGCTTAGTTTCGTACGCCACGTAAAGTTGTGCTCCATTAACTGGTGTTCATGAAACATGATATTTGATTTTTTCTTCAATGTGTGCAAGTTGCTCCGTGTCCTTTATTTGATATTTCCATCATAGCATGATTACTCCGCCTGTTGCTTCTAGTTTACCTATGGCGCTGGGGTCCTAGTCTGGCTTGTCCGTTCCCATTTTGTTCCAGCGCCATGGCTATCATGTAATGTATTGTCAAAACAAATGCAAATAAAAATGAAATAAGGTGTTACACAAATGTATGCGATTATGCGCCACACTTGACAGGGTATATTCCTTGCCGTAGATTTCCATACGGGTGCTGCAGTCAGGAGAAAGTTAAACGAAAGTGGGTGGCGGTAGCCGGAAAATCGACTTTAATGAAAGAAAAGTGTCACGTGACCACTAAGTGGTCCTCTAGATGGCGGTCTCTTTGTTTTTCTTTTCTTTTTTAATTCCATGCGCGGTGAGCAATATAACCGTTGTTATGTAAAGGTAACGGACTAGATCCCTAGAGAAGGCAATCGTAGCAGGGGGCACCATAAAGTCAGGAGGGCAGATGAGACCAAGCTGTTTTGCGGGGTGTACTGTGACCGCATTTAGCACAGGACCGGGATGGTTGGAGAACTGTTGGAGAGGCATTTACCCTGCAGTGGGTAATTTACCCTGCATAATGGTGATTATGGTGACTGTGACGCAGTGAGCAGAAGCAGCAGCGCTGGCCGACGCGGTGGCTTCCGGCTGTGGGGAGCAAGTACGGGCTGTTCCTTGCCGTCGTGTCCGTCACGTCCCTGGCGTCGGCGACAATCCTCGCCTTCGCCAGCATGACGCACCAGGAAGGTGCGTCACTCACTCACTCACTCACTCACTCACTCACTCACTCACTCACTCACTCACTCACTCACTCACTCACTCACTCACTCACTCACTCACTCACTCACTCACTCACTCACTCATCACTCACTCACTCACTCACTCACTCATCACTCACTCACTCACTCACTCACTCACTCACTCACTCACTCACTCACTCACTCCTCACTCACTCACTCACTCACTCACTCACTCCTCACTCACTCACTCACTCACTCACTCCTCACTCACTCACTCACTCACTCATCACTCACTCACTCACTCACTCACTCACTCACTCACTCACTCACTCACTCACTCACTCACTCACTCACTCACTCACTCACTCACCACTCACTCACTCACTCACTCACTCACTCACTCACTCACTCACTCACTCACTCACTCACTCACTCACTCACTCACTCACTCACTCACTCACTCACTCACTCACTCACTCACTCACTCACTCACTCACTCACTCACTCACTCACTCACTCACTCACTCACTCAGCTGAAATACTTGTACACATAGCCATCGGCCATGTTCATCGACACGGTGTCCTGCTGGATACGAAGCTGCGTTGTCGCACCTGACGTTTCTATAGACGGCAAAACGTAGAGGCAATCACTTACAGTGCTTCCTACGGATGTCTGAAAAGCAAACACACAAAGAGAAATGCTTGCAAGTCAAACACGGCGCGATATATAGAACAAAACGTGTACGATGTTGGCGGCATATCTATTTAAATGCAGTGAAGTTTTTGCACTAACGATGATGCAGTGCAGCACCTCCTCATGCCATTTTCTGCACTTATTCAATTTCTTCGTTTCATGATAAACGCTGTCTATTATGCTACCAATACTCTGTCCTTTTGTGCTATTACAATGCGACCCATTTTTCAGCTCGTACGAAGGGTCGCAGGCTCGAAAGAGCCTGCCTTTATTTATCAAGGACGTCGTGTGGTCCGACCCAGCAGGCGGAATATGCCTTTGGTGCAAATATCACCAATTTTCCATTATATAATGTCAGTACCAGCAGTGGCCTGTACCTGTAGTTCACCTATACAGCGAGGGATTAAGGTGACTGTTATGTACTACAGGCGTGAAAGGGCCGTTTTTTTTTTTTCATTTCCATGAGGTCACATGCACATGAAATCCGTGTCAAGTGGCTAAGGGAAGCCTTGTCGGCAAACTAAACCGTACAAGTAAGGAACCCGAAAGAACAGAGTGCGCCGTTAGGCGCGTCGTCCTCTGCAGCTTCAAGTTAATCATCAACGGTGAGCTCTTCAACATCCGCTCACAGCATGACAATGAAGCCCGAAGGCAGCCTAACCCATTAAGCTATCGATATTTTCTACGTAACAAACGTATATTGATGTGAGCATTGCGTCAACCTTGATCATTTGTTCATTTTGTTGAGATGTACTTGAATCTGTTTGGTGATGCTGACAAAACGCGGCTGGTAACGTTTTGTACGAGGGCGCACGTGACATCTGTTATGAAAACCTGCTACGAGCTGCATAATCATTGGCCACCTTATCGATGGTCTTATCGATATCCCATCGATGGTCTTACACGGGCTTTCTTTTTTTCTTCTTCTGTTACAGCCCAGCCCCGCACTTTCAGCAACGAGAGAGGTATTGGTGGTGAAGAAGGCAAGTGAGATATCATATTTAGGCAATGCCTCAAGTTTTGCAGATACAGTGGTTTGGTCGCTGTACGTGTATCTGCACCAGTTACAGTTTACGGAATATTGCATTTTATAAAATTATCGCTTGTATTCACCATCGCACTTAATCTGCTTTAGGGCCACGCTGTATTGAGGAAACCCAAGTGTACCGTAGTCATGTGATGGCTTCTAATATTTACTGTACCGTGGGAAGGCTAGCCTGGCTGGTGAGCGACACAGCAGGACAACTGCAGTATCGACAGTGCGAAGTGTGACACAGTGGTGGTGTTTTTAAGTTCGAGCCTTCAATAATGTTTAACTCGTCGCGACGCCGATGACAATATTAGCGGACGTGCGAAGAAATGAGTCTTTTTATACACTTTGTTCAGTCTTTGATCGGGCTTGTCTGAACGTGTACATTACCATACATCAAGATTTTACGTATAAGCAAACGACAACTTGGTAACCGTGTATTCGCGGTGCTGACAGCTAGACATCTACATATTCGAATGCATTACCTGCTTTAAATGTTCCTTTTGTTTCTCCGTACACTTCAACGTGCAGGACCGGACGAGAACATGGCGGACATAAAGAAGGCGTTCGATGAGAGCTCAGCGGACCTGCGTAAGTTTACCCCTGTTCATCTTGGCAGCTATAGGACGTAGTAAATAGTAGTATACAGAAAGAATAATCGTTGAGCACGGGATTAAATCGTTAAAAAATTACGCCATCTCCTGTTAAAGGGAACCACGAGGCGATGCGAAGCAGCACGGGGGGTGCACACCGCGTTTTCATCGGTTTGACTAGGTGTCGCGTTTGCATCGGTTTGACGCTTGCAGATACTGCCTGCGTCAGCGTTGTCTCTCGCGGGCGAGGGCGCGTTCTCGTTCCTTGCGAGCTGGTAAAGCGTTCATCGAAGAAAGAGCGCTTCCATAGTCAACGCTCGCCGTTCGGAGAGAGAGGAGGAAGGCCGAGAGGAGAGGAGGGGGAGGAGGATGCGCATGCGCAGTGCGGGTGTGGACGCCGCACGGCGGATGGATATGGATGGATGGAGGGAGGGAGTGACATAGCCCCGACCATAAGCTGCTTCGCGTCTAAAACGTGCATCCACACGTACCTGTATATTGCTGCTTCTTCGCGATAAAGAAGGTAACATGCTCTCATCATGTGCCATTTGTGTAAGGCACCGATTCTCTCTTTCTGCAGTTCATCTTTTCTTTGTCACAGCACCCTTAGTAAAACTCGGTCTAAGAAAGGCTTTTGGTCAACTAGGAAACTTTACTTCACATTGATAAATACCTATGGACTTGCATTGTAACTTCGTGTCACCATGAGATGGATGAAAGAGAGAGGAATCGATCAAGGGTGCAATTCTTTGTTAGACACAACCTTATATGAACCCAACAGACAATGAGACCGTGGAAAATGAATGGGCAAATTGTTTGTAGGTCTCAGCTGTAGCGTCGCGGTTAATATATAAATAGAACTTAATTAAAGTGGAAGAAAAAGAAAACACACACCGACCGTTGGCAGGGACCGAACCTACGACCTTCGGATGGATGACTTTTCCCCCCCTCTCGTGTTCCTCTTGTCCGTGAAGGAGGTTGCATGCCTGTGTGTGCGAGCTTGTGGATTTGTGCGTTTTCACGTTAAATCGAGGTTACATGCAAGCCCTCTTCTTCAACTAAAGGAATGCAGTGCAAAATTTGCAGTACCTGTCATGCAATTTTTGATTATTGCATATAAGCACGAGTAACTCAGTTGCGTTTCGCTAATAACCTGTATAATTACGTAGTTCTATACAATTGTCTTTCTAGAAAATGCACCGATGAAGTCCACGGGCAAGTATACCCTCTATTGCTGCTACTTTTGCGATATCATTCTGCGTAAATGTCGTCAGTCCTGTAATTTTCTTCCTATAAGCCGCAATGCAGCGCTAACTGCTTCTTTTTTGTATTAATCGCGGATGATGTTACTAGCGCTTGCACTGATTTTCCTAATGCATAAATAGCGCTGCGGTTGTTCAGTTGCCACTACAGGTATACGGTGCACAATTTACATTTAATTACGTGCTTTTTGCAGAAGGCTTTTTTAAATTGTGAGTTTCTGTGTTATGTCTAGGAGATAGGAAAACGTGTGTGCTTCTAAATGTTTGAAGGCACCATTGGTCTTCGCAGGTGAAAAATTAACACCATGGACACTGCGACCAAATTTTCGTTAAAAATTTTAATAGCAGAATAAGTAATTGAATAGACTCCTTTCATAATTGTAAAGCTGGCTTGCCTACAGTGCAGCTTGCTCAACCACTGTCGGCGTAGTCAATCCTGCAAACAGCGTGTACAAGCGTGTGGTTTGCCTGCGATTGGGTATGCAAAAATGCCTAGTAGGCTCTTATGATACAAACGGGCACAAAAACAAACAAACCTCAGCATGTGCAACCTGCTTAATTTTAAAGCATTGCAATCAAGACAGGTGTCGCCATTAGTTGCGCAGGTGCGCAGTGCAGAGAAGCGCACTTGCGGATTATGGAAATGGTCCATTTCTTTGTTTTCCATCGGATTGTGACAGGGTTGTCCAATCCCAATTTACTCTGCCGCTTCTCCACACGGTACCGCGTCGGAATCTACCCGTACGGAGTCTGCACCCATTTCATCTACACCAGCGTGCCCAACACGGCCAGTCAGCAGGAAGGCGACGTCCTCTACAACTACGATCCAGGTAGGACAGTCAGAAATTACACGAGTCTTTTTCTCTTTCGTTAAAAAAATCAGCTATTTCAATGTGATCGTCACTGGCAATGGCGCTGGATGTAATTTTGCTTTATGTAAACCATATCATTTATTCTATAACACACGCGTTCATTGCGAACACACGTAGTATTGTCCACGGCGGGAGTTTACTTACGTCGCATCTGTCGACGAGTGAAAATAGCGGCAAGCATGGAATATCGACCAAACGCCTTCGTGGCCCCTCGTTTCACGTCACCCACAGTCGCCCGCTGACTATGGCCATCTTCGTGCAAGTGATCAAAATCGTGGTCTTTAGAACGATACACTGTCGAAGACTGCAACTGTTATCGCCGCGAAGTATCCGCATCTAACTATCGTCTGCACTTATTGTCGCCGGTGCAGATGCGTTCAAGAAGTTCCTGCACGTTCGCGACCTGGCGCCCGAGGCGAGGCTCTTGCTGGCGGTGGAAGTGCAGGCCATGCTCGACACGGGCCGCCCTGCAGAGCGGCTCGCCTCAGACGCTCGCGTCTGGCTGGGCCGCAACGGAGTCGACGGACTCCACCTGTCCGGCATCGACCTCTTTCCCAGGAACGTGGCGAAGATCACCGGCATCGTCACGGTGCGTGGACTGCGTGCCATCACACAGGGACCCGTGCTTGAACGCAAAACCCGTAAAGAAACGGTTACGTAACGGCCATTGTGCGCTGAAAGGCTTAGGTCTGTGGGCTAGATGGTTTGCCGGGATAGTAAGTGGTACAGCTTTGAGCAACTCGACAGGTTCAAGCAGCGGTGTTCGCTGTTTCCTCGCATGACGCTGTGTAGACGAGAGATAACATGTCTAAGTAGGCGTACTATGAGGCCTCGGTCTGGACGACGTTTATTCGCTTCAATAGCCCGGCAAGATGCAAACCTAATGGGCACAAACCCGATGATGATGATCCCACACCGGCGATGAAGAAGATACGCAAAACTCATGGTGACGGTGGTAAAATACAGATGATGAAGAGGTGCGTAATAAACGCCCACAATACCTAAATATATGTGATGCTACGAGAGACAGAGACAAGGCGCCCGTGCAGACTGTTTCTTCTCTTACTTTGTCTCTTCTATTTAGCGCCATACCTGTTTCCTCAAGTGACGATAGAGTCGCTATACTGTCTGGCGCACCTTTTTGCCAGGCCCTACGGAGCTCGTTCAAAAGGCAGTACCTGCTCACCGTGGGCATCGACCGCACGCAGGATGTGGTGAAGAAAGAACTCCTCAACATCCTCAAGTAAGGATATACTGCTGGTGTGGTATCCAAACAACATCGTGCCGTCCCGTTCTCTTAAAAACAATAGCAGAACCAATGGACACTTTCGAGACCTTTAGAAATTTAATTGAACTTTCCGGGGAAAGCGTATATATATCTAAGATTGGATTATTAAGAAGTGTTTAACATTTTCTTTCTTTGTTGTGTTGTGCCTGTATTAAATTGCGCTACATGTTGTCTTCACTCACTTTCGCTTAGACCTACGAAATTGGCTCAGAAGACAGCCAAATGATTTTGCGGGTAATTTATTTTGACACATTTTCGCTAACCTGCTTGATCAAACTGGAAATAACGCGATGTGTTCCTTGCTCGCGTGTTCCCAACCGTATCCCAATAATTCCACATGTTTCCGTACGAACTCCACGTAAGTACCCTATGTACATCACATTTCCCCATACGAACCTCATGGAAACATGTGAGGCTACTGGAATGACCTTACAGAACATCTCAGTAGGTATAATATCCTGCGCTCCTTCACACGTTGGCATACGGATACGATCGCTTGGAATTTTACCACGATGCAGGATGGTCGACTTCGCGAGCTTCAGGACGTGCCACTTGCGTCACACGGACGACTACACCACGCTGGTCAACCCGTACAGCAAGTACGACAACGGCACGTCCGGCGAGTTCCTGGTACGCCACTTAGTTGGCCGCTTTAAACTATACTACATTCTTTACTATAGTTGCTTTTCTAGTGCTGCCGATAAGTTCGTGTTCCTGGTCGTGGGTGACGCTGCAGTACACAGCTACGCACCCGCTTTGGTTTCTTCAGGAGTGCAGTAGCGTGCCGATCTGGGAGTTTTGGTGCTTCACCAAACCTTAAGGAAGCAGCGTTACTAAGAGAGCAGGACAATGACGTTAGAGAACAAGTAGGATTTTCTCTCGGGCTAGTTAGTTCATGTTCATCTGAATGAAACAGTGCGAAGGAGAACAAGGACAAAAAAGGAACACAGAGACAAGACGAGCGGCCGTCCTGTCTGTGTTCCTTTTTTGTCCTTGTTCTACTTCGCACTGTTTCATTCAGATGCCAAGGAACAAACGCAATGATATCCTCGTCGTGAATAGCACGTAGTGCTATTCAAGCATCTCGAGAAAGGATGGAATATAGTAGCGCTTAAGACGGCCGAAGTAAGCACAGAGGACATGGGGCCACACAGGCACAACGACAGGACAGACTTAGAGTGCCATGCTCGGGGCCTTTATGTCTACCGGAATAAAGGGCTATTTGATTCCTCTGTAACGATTTGTAATTAAGCCCATTTCAACTAACACTCTGTGAAACTACGTGTGAACCCTGCTGGAACGTTCCGTATACCAGTCCAGTAACTGCATAAGTTTTACACATAATTATGTTGCAGAACATAATGGCTTCATATGTTCTTATACATTTCTGAGATATTCCATTAAAATTGAACGGATGTATGAATATATTGCAATGACACGTGCAGCACTTCAATAGGGAGTGGTTTTGATACTTTATAGCGGTCAAAAGACGTAAACCAGTCTTCGTATTCGCTTACTGTTGCTGCGACTGCAGAAAATACGACTAGGAATGTGTCATTTCATAGAGCAAGTACATGCTTTCAAAAGCGCAGAAACAAGCAGTGCACCCGGAAAAAGCCCCATCACAAAAACAAGAAAATAAAACAGTTTTTTGCCGATGCCAGCTTACTAGACGACGTGTAAGTGTTGTGTAAGATAACGGGCGATGTTAAGAAGCCAACGTCCAGTCAAATTTAATTGGGACAGACGAAATTTTTAAAAGAGACAGGTCAGTCAGTACGAATTTAGGGCAAAAGCAAACAGATTCAGCGTTACACGCTACCGAGCAAATGGGCGGCTTGAGGGAATAAAAAAGGTAACGAAAAATAGCGCGTTGGAGAATGTATTCGGGGAACAGTGAACTAACTAGCGTAAAAAGAGTGGCGAGCTTTCCACTGCAGAAAGCATTAAAAATACACAAAGCATGAAAATATTCACCTAAGGGATCAGAATTTGATGAACTGTGAAAGATGATAAAAATAAACGACGCAAAAAAAAAAAAAACGAACGGGTTGAAGAAGCTACAGAAATGGTGGAAAGGAGGAGCGGGGAAGCATGAACTCGGTGTAAGGAATGCACGTAATACGAAAGGACAATGCGTGTGCAATAAAATTTGAGCAGGGTCGCTTCCGCAATAGTTCTGAAGATACAACGAAAGCAGCGGATGATTTCTGCGGTGACAGATGCAAGAGGGTAACGTGGCGCTTATACCAAACGGCCATTACTTTTGAAAAGGCTCACGAGCCTTCCAATGGCACCGGCTTCAACCCTTCGATTCAGGCAATATGTGCTCTAAAGTGAACATATTGTAACGGACACAACCTACACACGAGTGACACATTGACGAACGAACCACTTCTTTATCTGAGAGCCAGTGCTACCGAGTCTACCATTCTACTTCAACCTCGTCGCCATCCTATCTTCCCTCGTTCATTCTGAGCCCGTCCCCCCCAAAGGCCAGTTTGCCACGTTACAATGCGTATATATCCTTTTGATTTTTTGGTCTAAATTTTATTCACGTTTAAAGAAGTCACAGAACACTATCAAATGGGCAGGCGGACTTTTCCGCCCCCGCACGGCCAACTTTCCAGGCCTCAGGCAATCACACTCCGAATGCTGCAAACTAGATCATATCCCAGTTTAGCTCTACTCAACATTATTGCTCCGGACGCCATCGAGTCTACCTGCCCGGACTGCGGGTCGGTTAGCAACTTAGAACGCATGCTCTGGCCGTGCCGCTCGTTACACGGGCCCAGTCAAGTCGCCGAGGAGGAATGGAATTCTGCCATCAAGAGTTCCGAGCTTGTTCCACAACTCTGGACTGTCCAGAGAGCCCACGATGCGGCGGTGTGGCTAGGCCTCCCTGTCCCTATACGTGGGAGCGGCCCGCAGCGCTGCTCTAACGGCGGCGCTTCTCAGGACCTAATTAAAAGTTCTCTGTCTGTCTGTCTAGCACCAGAAAGCGTAGCTGGACCCAACATTTCACCCGTGCCCATTTCTCTCCTCGCTTTCGACGCACGCAGGGCAACGAAGTGGACAAACTGGCGAAGCTGGCCCAGCAATCGCGAAACTCCCACCTGTGCTTCACGTTGTCCCTTGGCGCCAACCAGTTCCGACTTCGTGATCCCGACCACCACGGACTCGGAGCACCGGCGAAGCACGTCCGGGATGCCTCTTACTCCGAGGCAAGTGCTGTTGCCGTTAATCAGAACATAGGGTTAAGGTATGGAGTTAGCGTTTAGAACGTGGACAAGTAAGCCCACATGCCACAGATATTGCCCCGTTTTAAGAGGTTGTCAGGGGACAAAGAATAGACGATTTTAAATTTTATGAAATCTTCTTTAAAAATCCGTCGTTTTTTAATTTTTCGATGATGGGGGTCATTATAAGAAGAGGGATTAAAGGCCAAAGGTCAAGATTTTCTTTTTAACTCTTGAAGGGCAAGGCGAGAAACATAAACAAGGCGCAAGAACAGAGGGCTGGCAAAGACATCCAACCATACGACCACTACTCCATGCCAACAGGGGCGCTATAAATGCACCGGCATCAGTCAACATCAGAAAAAGGTCAAATTTTTTAAAGCGATCTTGTGTCTTAGAAACTAGGTCTACATGTCTTATGATAAAACGCGTATTTCATTCTACCTATACACATGCACGTTCGAACTTATTGCGCATCGGAACGCCAAAGAGACAGCCAACGAGCGGACAAAACTGAAGAGTGATGATTCTCACAAAAAGAAGCACGACGTTAAGCATAACTACGAATAATAGCTTCTCGGGTTTTGGGCGCTAAAACTACCAAAACCCCGATATGATTACGTGGCGATCCGTAGTGGGGGACCGTACAAACTTCAACCAGCTCGGGTCCTTTAACGTGCACTGATGGCGCACAGTGCACGGACCTCTTGCATATCGCCCTCGTGGAGACGTGGACACCGTGGCCTGGATCAAAGCCGCGTGTTTCGACTCGGCGCCCTCGCACTGCAGGAACTGTACCACCGGGGCAAGCGTAATTTCACTTCCTGCGCGCGAACATACGTTTGACATTGCAAATCGCCATCCGAGATCTTCAATTCATCTCTAGGCAAGGGCACCGATTGCAGCGTTCCGCTGTTCCTTGAGCTCCAAGTGACATCATCATCATCAGCATCATCAGCCTGTCTACACCCACTGGAAGGCAAAGGCCTCTCTCATAGATCTCCAATTACCCCTGTACTGTACTAACTGTGCCCGATATATCTGCGCAAATCTTCCTGGTCTCATCTGCCCACCTAACTCTCTGCCGCCCCTTGCCACGCTTACCTTTTCTAGGAATCTGTTATCCTTAATGACCAACGGCTGTCTTGTCTTCGCATTATGTGGTCCGCCCACGCCCATTTCTACTTCTTAATTTCCTAGTGACGTAGTAGGCATCAACTACGTCACTAGGAACTCTTGCCAGCATATATGTCGCTTTCTTCAGCAAGACTGTCAAAAACGAGGAGTGCACCCGCATTTCTCGATGTACGTATATAACGGCTCCCACGATTTGTTACGCACGTCCATATACCTCCGGCCGACACACAATCTTTTCACGAGGTACTGCGCTGCGTTTGGCACTACGCTATTTCTGTGTCACTCCTGTATTTTTTTACAAGATGGTTGATTGATTTCTAGGGTTTTACGTCCCAGAACCAGCTGTGAGTATGAGAGAGACCGTAGTGGAGGGCTCTGGAAATTATGACCACCTGGGGTTCTTTTAACGGGCACTGACTTCGCACAGTACACGGGCCTCAACATTTCGCCTCCATCGAAACGCGGCCGCCGCGGCTTGGATTCGATCCCGCGACCCTCGTATCAGTAGCCCAGTACCACAGCCACTAGGGAATTTTTTACAACAGTACTCCGGAACTACGAGAAAGGAATGCGCTTGTGTGGCACCTCGCCTTCTCCATCGATTCCTTGATTTTCAAGGTAGGCCAGCAAGTCCAAACTGCTTTTAGCATTGCGCTAACCATTCAGCGCATTTCACCGCTTGGACAGTTTGGTTCCTGCTCCTGGGCTTGTAGGGACATCACGACAAAGATACGTGTACCCTTAATTTTCAATTTTTCAACGCGTCACCGTGCAGATCTGCCGGCGCAAGTGGAACGAAGTCAAGTACGTAGAGTCAGCCAAGGGCTACTACGCGCGCAGCGGCAAGACGTGGATGGGCTACGACAACGAGAAGACCGTAGCCGAAAAGGTAAACTCAAGTCACTGTTGGATTTGGCAATTTACTTCTGCGTCGAAGACACTTCGTGGGGACGGAGAGAAAGCCGCTTACGGGGGGTCACATCCCCCGAAGGTGGGTGATAAGGCGCTTCAAATTGCGGTACTTGAATAGGGCAGACTGAATAGAGTGCCATTCTATCAGTGATTCCACGCCAGCTAACAATTTAGGGAATGCGAGTGAAGAAAGAACGAGATTGTTTATTGAGTCTGTGAAAAAAAAGGAAAGAAAATATGAGCTATCCCTTAGCGGTGAAATTGGGCAAGTGAAGCTTGGCGTGTGCGCGCATTTTTTTCCCCTTTCTGTCTTTCTTTGGTTGAAAATTCAAGCGATTCACATGGCTTAGATATGGACATATCGTCTTTGCTTTCTGGGCGTACATTGAAGAGCTTGCATGAGTTTTGGGCGCGCGCCTCGCGCCAGCGTCTCGTTCAGGCATATGAAACCGCGCTTCAAAGCGCGCTTATGAGAGCCTATTTTCATAACTAGTATTGTTCGTCAGATGGGCTTATTTTCTGGCATTTTAGGGGCGAAGCTCCTTAAGGCGTGGGTCGTTCGTCCCTTGTAGTCGTAACCACCTCGTTCTAGGATTGCGCTCGATAGCTCGCGCGCCGGGACGCTCGCTCTCGCCCTCGGCGCGTTCCTCCCGGCGCGCGAGCTCTCTCACTCTTCGATCTGCTGTCTTGTGTGAGAGAGACAGAAAGAGAGAGACAGAGAGAGAGAGCGAAAGACTGTCCGTTTCTAACGATGATGATGGGTTTGTGCTAGCGCGTTACGGCGCGTGTAAGAAGCTGGTGTAAGACGCTGTGGCCTCTCCGCCTTATACTCTTTCAGCAGTCATGTGATGGCGTCGGCAAACGCGGTGCGCGTTCCGGCCTGTGTAAGGGGCTGCGTAAGACGCTGTGGCCTCTCCCCCCTTACTAGAGTGTACTGCATGTTTCTAACGCGTTTGTGCTAGCGTCCCCTTAAACGCGAGATCCCAGCGTTCGAATAGAGTGTTTCTCACGTCTTTACATGATGATCGACTGGGCGAATTACACGGAAGATTAACGGTTTACCGGTGATTCACTCCGGAGCTTCGCCCACTCATCATCATTCACCCCGTGGATATGCTGTGAATTTTTTCGTTCACTTAGCTTCGTTATGGCTGTCTGCCACCCCCGAGACATTATGGAGCATGGGCCTGCTTCAAGATACTGGTCATTTTGACTGATTGATTGATTGGTCGCCTTTTTGTCAGCCTTAGATTTTCGTTAACCGCTGTTGCGCAGTTCATCATCTCTAATTCTCCATGCGCAGGTCCGTCTGGCACTGAGCAGTCACCCGGACCTTTGCGTGATGCTAGTGGAAGTGGACAAGGACGACTTCCGCGGCATCTGCTCCGAGAAGCACTTCCCGCTCGCGCAGAGCGTCAGGCATGCCATGCGACTATACGGCAACAAGGGACGCGCTCTTTGAAACAACGCCAAATCTGCAGTGAGGAGGAGCAGCGCAGGGAAGCGACTCACGCTGACGCAGAATAAAGCGATGGCTTTTCACTGCGGGACGCTATATGTCGTGCGGTGGGACTGGCCGGACGACGCCGTGAAAGGCTTAGGAACGGCGAAGCTCTTCTTTTAATCGTTAATGGTGATATGAATGGCAAGCGGCGTGTCAAGTTATTGATATTGTTACGGGGAAGAAAGACTCTGGTTAATATATATTTACACGCTTTGTACAATGGGCAGAACGCAGGCATACAAGATGGAGCCCCGTCGGCGCGAACATCAGCGAACGTTGTCTTCCTCGGTGCTGTCTCCATCGTCTTCTATCGCAGCGCTTCGTCGCAATATCGTGACGTGTAAGATGTTATTCATACAACCCTTCATCATTATCTACTCGCCGAACGGCATCCTTCACCCATGCACTTCTTTCTTTCTTTCTTTCTTTCTTTCTTTCTTTCTTTCTTTCTTTCTTTCTTTCTTTCTTTCTTTCTTTCTTTCTTTCTTTCTTTGCATTTCGCGCTGTGAAAATGCAGCAGCGGCTGCGGCTATCTCACCCGCAGTCGAGTTGAGCATTTCCTTCACTTTATCGCACATTGTCCTTCGCGCAATCACAGTTATGTGGAAGTGTGCTCTGGGCAAGAGTGCCCCCCCCCCCCCCCCCCCACACACACACACCTTCGCCTGGCAAAGAGATAACGAGATACGACGCACGGCACAGCCCCGACTTTCAATAGCTCCACTGTTAAATATAGTTGGACCATCCACTCCGTGAACGTGGTCGGACAGCAGACATCCCTACGGTCCAAATACGTTTGGAAGAACTTGTTGTTGGGTGGGTTGGTGCGTGTTAAGAAACGGGAACGAACTGCGCGAAGATACGACCACATAGACCAGACACAGAGAGGACGCTCGTGTCTGTGTGTATGGTTTTTTGTGGTCTTCTTATCGCGCAGTTCCTTCCCGTCTGTTCAAAGAAGTTAACGTCTCGAAAGCGTGGGTGCGTAGTGCAGTGGTCAAGACACTTACCTTGAGATGGTGGGGGTCGGTCTTGAAACCTCATCACCGGAAAAAGAAATAAGAACAAAAAAAAAAGAAAGATTGCCCGCTACATATGTATATGGGTGAGACAAATCCAGTCATCTGCTTCTCATTGCCCATTAGCGGCGATTGATTGCTGCATCACTTCATGCTTCGCAGCTCCTCAGGTTTCACCTTAGTGCAGCTGCGTTACCGCTCTATTTGAAAAGACATACAAACAACTTTATTTAATGTCCGGCGGCGCGGAAAGAAAGAATGAATTTTTTTTTCAGAAGAGAAGGCCGACAAGTGCAGCATGACTGACGGAAATGGACAGCACACCTACCAGCGGTCGTGATTTTCCCTTACATGTGTTCCTACACTTTCTAGAAACGTGGATGGCTGAGCATAGTTCAAATTCAAGTTCAAGTTCATTTATTTACGACATACATCTAATTTCACATAAGTGGTTGGGACGAGGGAAAAAAAGCTGCATTAAAAATAGCTTGACTAGCCCCACGTCCCCGGTTCACTACGGCAGCATGGCAGTAAAAAAAAAAAGTACATTTCAACGTCAGTGTCAAATGAGAAAAACACATGATATCCACAGAAAAACATATTTACAAAAAGTGAAATGTAACTATGAACGTATTTAACACAGCATGCTTAAAACAGAAGTGTTAGAGAGTGTGCGAACATTTTCATAAAAATTCTTGAATTTATTTCATGTCTTCGGCAAGCAATAACCTAAAGTTTGAAAGCCATACTATGTGAGCGGCCGTGGCGCATACCATTGTTCCGAATGTCTATTTTGGCGCGAAGAAGGATTTAGTTGCAAGCTAGCTACACTGTGTATATAACTGCGATTTTTCACAATACCAGATCTAAAGGAAAGTAATAAAGTGTATGCATACAACACGTTCAGTTTAATTACATTATATTTAACAAATAGTTCTGAAGTGTGTGCATTATATGGTAGGTTTGCAACAGAACGTAGGGCATTTTTTCGTATGATAACAAGTTTGTTTATGGATTGCTGTGTTCCGTTACCCCAAATTAAGATACAATAACGTAGATGCGATGAGAAGAGTGCCTTAAATATCGAACGCCTTTGAGGAACTGGCTATATACGATGATATTTTCTAGGGTAGGTTTGAAGGTAGGTTTTATAGGGTAGGTTCGAGAAATATCTCATGATTTATGAGGTAAATTGCAGGCCTGTGGACAATTGCTACGGATGATTGAGGCTAGAATTCGAGACGATAGCGAGACACTGTATTTTGTCCGCTATTTTCATTTCCCGAAAGAGACAGTGGTGGTCGTTGTAATGAGCTCGTGACATTGCCAGAATAAGACGGCTTAATTAGGACTCGCGTCTTTATCGATATCTACAAAACCTTCATTCAATACGTGGCCGTGTATATTTGAAACGAGTCTTCGCAACCATGAATGTCTGGTGAACAAAGAGATTTGTCGATATTCTATTTCGCAGGCAATGAGTCTGTCTCTCCACAAACTATAACCACAAACAATGCATATAATTGTCACCATATTCAGTGCGAACGAAAAGCATTTTCTTTTAGGGGCGAAGCTCCTTAAGGCGTGGGTCGTGCGTCCCCGATGTATGTAGTAGTAGTAGGTCGCCACCGGCGCGTGCCTGCCGGGAGGCACGCACTCGCCCGCGAGAGACAACGTTGGCGCAGGCAGCGTCTCCTAGCGAGTTTCTTGATTGAGAAATACCGACTGCTCGCGTTGGAGAAGCCTTCACCGGCAACCTATATATATATATATATAGGCACGGGACCTTCACTTGCAATGAAGTGCCGGTGGGAGATTTCACTTGTGCATAGTTGAACCATAAGGATTCGTAGCGTGCGCGTTAACTAAATTAATCCGGAACTCGGCACGATCTACGATGAACCTCCGAGCTTCGCCCACTCATCATCATTCACTCCGTGGATATGCTGTAATTTTTTATTTTCCGCTTAAAGCTAAAGACCTTCTCATCCGCGTGTCTTTACTGTGCTTCAGCCTTATCATGCAGATATGTGCTTTTCTGTGCTAGTATCCTATACGCATGGAAACATCACCGAAGAGGGCCCATTGAATTGACTTTATGGCTAAAGCTTTTAGCCAAAAAGGAATTGTTGAGAAAAAAAATTATTCGAAATTAACAACACACAGGCGCAAGAAACCTCTCCGACGTTTAATTTTGTGAGACCTGGTAAGAATTAGGTGATGCTAGCAAAGCGTACATCGGGAAGACAGTGCAAAGAACGTTCAAGAATAAAAAGAAATATATATATAAGGTTGGCGAAAATTATTCTCCAGCGGCCCTTGCAAACTTTCTAATACGAAGTGAAATAGAACGACGGGAATAAAGCATTGCTTACACAGGAGACGTTTACCGTGCCAGCGTCTCTTAATTTTGTTGCGAGCTGTTTCTCACTTAAATGAAGGTTGGGTGTTCAAGAATAGAATACTGGTGAAGTTACAGCGCCGTCCTAGATGCCTTTGACGCTATCACGAAACGTAATTTCGAGGTTACGTCGATGCTGTCTCCACAATGCAACGAGGTCCTCGTAAGCTAAGCGTTTGCTATAGCGGCTTTGTTCGCGTAATTGTCAAAGGTAATTTAGAGTCCGGACATACGTGGTTCCCGTAGTTTTGGCACTGTAAAGCTTTAGGGATCAACACGAGCTTTCACATATTTATAAAGCAGTTCGGAAAGAACGTACGATAATTTATCTTCCCAGTAGTGAGCATTTCGATGTGTATCGTGTAAATCACATTAGTCATCATCCTGTAAATCACGTTAGTCTCTAAAAATCATCGTGTAAATCACGTTATCTCTAAACATTGCGAAACATTGGTCTAGTGGCTATGACACTCGGCTGTTGACCACAAGGTCGTGGGTTCGAATCCCGGCCGCGACGGCCGCATTTAGATGGAGGCCAAAATATCGAGGTCAGTGTACTGTGCGATGTCAGTGAGCATTTAGAACCCCTTAGGTGGTTGAAATTTCCAGAGCCCTCTCATGCGGCGTCTGTCTTAATCATATCCTGGTTTTAGCGTGTAATTGAAGTATTAGGTATTATCAGTATGTCAGTGTTAAAGCGTGTCAGTCTCAAATGCAGAGCGGTATGCGCTCGCTGACTTCGCATCTTTATTGGTCTTTTGCACGAGAATTCTGAAATGTGGAAGGACAGTTACATGCTGCTTGATCGAAATATTTCTTATATGATGCATTCGAATGGGACGAAGGCGATTTCAAAATATTTTGCGACAGTGCACGTAAAAATTTTATGAGGTGACTGAGCTTTGTGAATAACGCAAGCGACGACAGCGAGAAAATTGTATACCCAAAGCTACCACTCAGAAAAAACCGTTGGTTGCATCTTAGTAGCTCCTTGCACTTTTTCTTTATTCTTTAACTAGCTTTAGGCGAGTTGGGTAGGACGTACTCTCTAAGAAGGAAAAAAAAAATAACGCCTGTAATGCTTTCCATGACGCCCGCGTGTTCTTTTCAATATGAACACGCGCGAACTGGTCACGAACAGCGAGGACTTTCACGCAACATTTAGAGAGATCGCACACAGCTGTTTCTCACGAAGAAATGTATCCCAGCTGCAAGCGGCATCCATCGTTTGTGTTGCTCCTAAAACCCTTCGACAGTGACTACGAAATCAAGCCTTTCCAAGGCGAATTAATACACTACGTATTGAGTGGGTGTGTATCGCCATTACCTTCTATGCAGTACCCCATGCAGTACCACATGGTGAGCCTGCACACTCAACCAGCAGTAATTGCCATCGAGACTTTAATAGTGGATTCGTTAGGTGTACAGTTTGCTTCCATGTAACTACAAGCCAGAGTTGCTTTCGCTTTGCGCTTTTACTGCGGAATAGTTACCGAAGTGCTAGAGACGCGGTTACTAGAAGTCCGGATTTTAGAGTGAATATTTCGAGTGTACTGACTAGTTACGCTCACATTCGCTCCAGCAAAGTTCGTCTGTATCGTGGCGGCACTGTAGGCGGCACTCTAGATCATAAGGCCCCTGGAGACCTTGACACCTATCGAAGTCCTAGATGCTGTACTGGTAGCCCGTCATTAGCGAATTTCACTTTCTCCACAGGCTTCTTAATGTGTGTGGATAGCTCGTCGCAGCATAAGTATGTGGGATTGGCAACGCTGTCAGCGACATGCTATGATGAAGAGCCCGATCAGAGAGCCACGAGGGTAATGCTGCGGCGATTTACACGTTTTACAAAACTACTGGTGTAAAGCATAGACACAGATAATGCCCTAACTCAGTGTACTTACACCACTTTATTTGACAAGAACACTGACGCGACGTTAAAACAATAATTCAGATGCATTGTAGCTGAGGAAAGCGCCCCAAGATGTCGCTGCTGCCGTCAACGACTCCGGTAACACGGAGTGCCATCCTGCACATTGTCAAATGCCGCCGTATTGTCAAATTCGCCATGCTGTCAGCTCTCATTAGCGCTGCTATTAGCTCCCTCATGCATGGGTTCAAATTGCGCCAGTGTGCGTGCTGTCTTCTCTGTGTCTCGTCGTTATAGCGCCATTACTATTCCGTCAAGCTTTTCCAGAATTTGACAGTATTGCGCAATTTGACAGCGTCCAGGATGACACCCAGGGGTTGAATCCTGGACACTGAAATTCGTCATTGCTCGAACACCATTGCGCACACTGGAATACGGAACACGCGTATTACACACCCTGTCAACACTCCTCGCTGCATCGGGCGTGTTTCCTGTTGCAGATCGATGATGGACTGGATCCCCTTGCCCGTCCTTATCATGATCGCTGCTTCGCTGCGCGTGACGCCACCACCGGCAGCGGGCCATAAGTGCGCCGGGAACTACTGCTCGACGGTGACGTGCGTGAAAGTCAGCGCCAGTGAGTGTGACGGAAAAGTGGAGGCCAACGCCAGCGACTGCGGCTGCTGCGACGGCTGTGTCAAGCAGCTCGGTGAGCGTGTATTAATTACCACAAGGGGCGAGATTGCGGGAAAGATTGTTATACTCGAGTCATTAGGGACACCGTATTAGGGCCCGTATTCGTAAACCTAGCCTATCCTTATCGCTTGCTTTCCTTATCGCCTCTGTCAAGGGGACTAAAGTGGTAATCACTGCGAAACACTATCATAAGTCGCGTAAGCCCCATGAGCGCATTCTCACCAGTTGCAATGCAAAACCAACTAGCCCAACTGAGCGCCTTGACACATACTATCGTAAGGCTTATGTGCACATACTGGCCTAATTTGTTCTTGAAGTATGATAAGGGCACAGGGAAGATAAGTAGGAGCAGCGATAAGGGAAAGGTAGGTTTATGACTACGGTGCAGGTGCCCCGGAAGGTGTAAGGAAGGTGTGAATTGTGGGGGAACACCACCTCTGTCTGCAGCGGCACTGCATGCATACTACATGGGTTGCGCAAACGCAATCTGCCTTCGCCGTGCGATGTTTTTCGCTATTGCATCATCGGCGGGTCATGCGACGGGGCGCTTGTTCCAACGGTCTACGCTTGGAGAGGATCCGGAATTTGTCACAAGCCTTTGTCATCGCACTCAGACGAGCATTTGCCTGATACACACGCACGCCATATCACATCCTTTCCCTCTTATTTCTATTGTTCTTTGCCCCGCCACGGTGATCTGGTGGCTATGGCACACCCTAGCGCATCCTTTCCCTTTTATTTCTATTTTTCTTGAACCCCGCCACGGTGGTCTAGTGGCTATGGTACTCGGCTGCTGATCCGAGGGTCGCGGGATCGAATCCCGGCTGCGGCGGCTGCATTTCGATGGAGGGGAAATGTTGAGGCCCGTGTGCTGTGCGATGTCAGCGCACGTTAAAGAACCCCAGGAAGTCGAAATTTCCGGAGACCTCCGCTGCGGCGTCTCTCATAATTATATCGCGGTTTTGGGACATAAAACCCCATAAATGAGTCAATCTGATTCTTGTTGCGCGAATTAAAAAGGAATCATAGCACATTGCAAGGAGACGGCAACTAGGGCATATCTGTCAACGATTGGAATGTAAGTGCCATGCTCCAAGCTCATAGAGGTTGCCTCTTTGATCACTTTTTTTTTACTGTTACACTGTACCCATAATTTTGTTTATCCTACGTACTGTTACATCGTTTACTTTCACCACTTTTACATAAGTGTATTTCCTACTCCAGTTTTGCCTTTGTACGTCTCCTTGATCACCCTTTATTTTTACGTATTAGGATGTACTATTATTGTGATGTATTATTACGTCTTCTCGTCTGCCTTTGTTAACCGCCAATATTTTCTTTGTGTATAATTGAATTTTGTATTGTTATACTGTAACGATTCAATATGCCCTTCCTGTAAAGATCCCTGATGGGATCGACAGTATAAATAAATAAATAAATAAATAAATAAATAAATAAATAAATAAATAAATAAATAAATAAATAAATAAATAAATATAGCGAAGACCGCTGGAGCAAGCGCTTATTTGCCCCAGCCTTCAATCAGGCAGGGTTAAGGATAATGTCGAAGGGCACTGTTCTTTTTCTTTGCACACGCTACGTAAGTTATGGTGCCACAGACAGCGACGGGACATGCAGACAGGTCGGCGTTCGCGCGTTGCGTTTATTTTCTGGGCCACATGTACGTGTGTATTCACAACTGGAACGCCGTTTTATTCAGAATCAGAAACGCTGTATTCTTGGCTGCTACTGGCAAGAAAACTGCCGTGTTCTGGAGTGGCACAAAGAAAATTTATCATGTGAAACCTGGAACAAAACGAAATATTCTCAAGTGGATTTATAGGCGACGATGCCTTCTGAGACATTTCGTGTGTCAGGAGGGATAGCTGGTTCAGAAATAGCCTACTTTCCCATGTTTTTTTCGCATCTAAATAAAAAAAATCGTGTGAATATTACCATGTTTTCTCGTGTAAAGCCAGTTGTAGGCGAAGCTTGCCCGGTCTTGGTGCTGTCAATACAAGACACAAATTCTCGCCGTTTTGCTTTTGAAGGCTACAGTGCCGTTGCAGTACAGCGATGACTTGACATAAAGCTACCGTAACATTGTTTCCGTGTCGTTCATTTGAAGTGGCAAAATGATAAATGCGTCCGTAGGGGCCTCTGTGAAGTTCATAATATATTTGATCGTGTAATACGACTTCTTTCTCGCCAGTGATGTATAGTCTTCGCTGCTGACGCAAACGAAGGCATTTAGAAGTAACATTCGCAAGCTCTACTATCGCAACCACCGAATCACGTCGCGCTTGATGCCGGCCGTGCCCTTTAACGTCGTCTCGTCTAAAACACATTTAGAATTTTACATGCGGAGCATCTCTTGCTCGCGGGTATGTCACGCGTCAACCGGCGTCCGCACTCACACTACGCATGCGCGACTCTCCGCTCCCTTCCCTCTCTCCAACAGCTGCTGCAATAAATAAAGTGGGTAGAGAGCGCCCTCGTGCGGCGTCCGTCCGCACTCACACTACGGATGCGCGACTCTCCTATCTCTTCCCTCTCTCCTACAGCTGCTCCAATAAATAAAGCGGGTAGAGAGAGCGCGCGCGCTTCGCTTCAGTAGTATCTCCTCCTTCTCCGATGAAAGGAGTTGGTGGTGTTGTGTGATGGAAGCAACAACACTGCAAGCCTGTAAACACCACCGTTAAATGCACCGTTGCACCGTTAAATGCACGTTAAATGCACCGTTGAAACTCCCAGCGATGCTCCGCATCACCCCATGGTCCCCTTCGGGGAGATGGTGTAATTTTTATGTATTCCTCGATCCTCAGGCAGTTGCCGCCCTGACGAAGACAAGTCCGCTTGTCGAAACGTTGGCTCCTGCGACATTCCCTGTTTTAAATCGTACCTTGCGATTTGTTCATCGATCAAGTGTCGTAAGATATTGGCACTGTTCTACGGAGCGTTGTCACAACTCGAATCGCTTGGCCATCTGAACTTGCAATATTACTAACCTTGACAGACTCCATTAACAGGCCTCGCTAATTTCGCTTTTTCCTTCTGTGCTTATGCAGAGCCTAAATAGCTGCACGTCGCCGCATTTATCATTACTATACTCTGTTTCACCAATTCCGATCAGCAGAGCCAAGGCTATACGGCGCCATCAATGCGCAGAATTCTTCCGAATAAGCGACACGAAATGTTGTTGGTGAAATGTTGTTCGGACAGGCACCTGCGAGCCGCTCCCTAGCTCCTTACTGCAGGGCCCCAATTCATCTTAACTTCTTCAGTGCCCACCACTGGCAGATGACGTGGCGCTGAAGGGCACGTTTACATGTCTTGGCCCTACTGGTTAGCCAAAGAAGTCTGTGGCTTCCACACTGCTGCACGGAACTGACACAGAGTAAGATAGCTCTTTTCAACCCTGCGTTGTCTTACATTTCTTTTCGGGTCATGGAGGCTTCATTAAATTTATGAGTGCCCCTCTGTTCTGCAATTCTGCAAATCTCTCGAGTGTACAATGGCCGAGCAATAGATTTTCTTAATATCGGTGCAATCAACTCGCATTTGATCCTGAACCGGAATTGGTACGTTTTTGTTTCAGATGAAGGGGATATCTGCTTTTCATTCCGAAAGCACGGCATGCGAAAGTGGGGCGAGTGCGGCGACGGCCTTGTGTGCAACGAGGCTGTCTTCAGGTGCGAAAGGAAACGCCGCCTGCCGTTCGACCAGGATTGGAGGCGTTAGAAGCTCTGGCGTCATAATGTTCCACTCCTGAGTAGTCTTTTTCGCCGGTTCACGGTGTCTCGTGGGCACGGCGCGAGATGCGTGGCGCAGTGACGCCGGTGACGTCATGACATCGGTCGCGTAGCTACAAAGTTGAGCTAAAAGCAACGGTCACTGTTCGTCTCCGTGGTACAGATTAACGAGAAATTACAAAGAAGGCCCTCATTCATGGATTCTTCATTTCGGCGTAATGCTACTGCGCCATCCACTGGCGCTGCAGGAGGTCGTCAGAATACGATGAATGCTATTATTCTGCGATGCCGTATTGTTACGGGCCCCACCACGGTGGTCTACTGGCTATGGTACTCGGCTGCTGATCCGAGGGTCGCGGGATCGAATCGCGGCTGCGGCGGCTGCATTTCGATGGAAGCAAAATGTTGAGGCCCGTGTGCTGCGCGATGTCAGTGCACGTTAAAGAACCCCAGGTTGTCAAAATTTCCGGAGCCCTCCACTACGGCGTCTCTCATAATCAGAGCTGGTTTTGGGACGTTAAAACCCCACATAACAACATAACGTATTGTTACGGAGAAGCAGGGATTGATTGGTTTGTGGGGTTTAACGTCCCAAAACCAGCTCTGATTATGAGAGACGCCGTAGTGTAGGTCTCCGGAAATTTCTACCACCTGGGGTTCTTTGACGTGCACTGACATCGCACAGTGCACGGGCCTCAACATTTCGCCTCCATCGAAATGCAGCCTCCGCGGCCGGGATTCGATCCCGTGACCTTCGGATCAGCAGCCGAGTATGCCATAGCCACTAGACTACCGTGGCGGGTCGGTGAAGCAGGGAAGAAAACGTAGACGACTAAGACGACGACGATTAACATCGGGTTTTCAATAACGTTTCCTTATTTTTTCCCTACCGTGCACGTTTGCCTGAGATTAAAAACGCCTGTCGTACGTGCGTGGGAGTGGTAAGTGGTCATTCTGCGTAGCATGAACCTCTGGTTCAATGTAATTACTACGATTGTGGTTAGGTGGTCCAAAATTTCCGGAGCACTCCACTACGGCCTTTCTCTCCTTTCTATCTCTTTCACTCCCTTTCCCCCACCCCCACGGACGCTCAGCCGTGCTCTCGATATAGGCTGCAGAAATTAGCGTCCTTTCCTTAAACGAACCACAATCATAATTACAATGATGCTCGTTTGTGCATTTTTTCGGTGTTACGCATTTTCATAAACAACGACACAATATTATTTGCACTGTTTAAAGGATAGTTTCCGAAAACCTGTACAATTCTTTCTGCCAATTTTTATTTCTGTATTTTTGTCATTTTTGTTTTCTATGCTTCTCGCCCTTCCTGCAATAATTCCTATTCGGATTGGCAGTATGTTTAAAATAAAATAAAATAAAATAAATAAATTGAACCAGAGGTTGACGCTACGCAGAATTTGCGCTCCACTTCCGTTTTCGTGTCGCTGTCTGATAAAATCAATGTTGACCTTACGATCAACTCACTGCAAATATAAAAAAGTCCTTGGCGTACGTCGATAATGTGTCGGTTTACGATGATAAATATAAAACGATGATTTGCTTAACATTTTTTTTTTACTTCCAGCCAGAATGTCTGGTATCACGGAGCCAACCACGGGTCAATTCGTTTAACTTGTTCTTTGTTTCGACACCGATCGTAGCCTCAGATTAATGTTCCACATCCCGTTTTTGTAACAACTCTCCCATTGTAGCCAGAGTACGGTGTGCTCTGAATCGTTTAACAGTTGTTCTTGATTTATTTCTGGGGTTTCACGTCCCAAAACCAGTTCTGGTCATGAGGGACGCCGTAGTGGAGGGCTCCGGAAATTTTGACCACCTGGGGTTCTTTAACGTGCACTGAGATCACACAGTACACGGGCCTCAACATTTCGCCTCCGTCGAAATGCAGCCGCGGGGATTCGATCCCGCGACCCTCGGATCAGTAGCTGAGTACCATAGCCACTAGACCTCCGTGGCGGGGCTTAACAGTTGTTCTAAACACAGAACTTCCCCACTTCATCGATGTGCTCTTCGATGGTCTGTCATATCCCATGCCTATGCTCTTTCCCTTCCTTGTGATTCAGATGCATGTTGGTGTAGGCTTTGTGGTACAAATCCTCATGGAGACGCTACCTTTCGCACGCGGCAGTTTTAGACATGGAAGCTATAGCTTTTTCAGTCGCTAGCTTTATTAGACAGTTGCCCTTAAGGAAATGATGGTTCCGATAATATTTACGCTTCCCTCATCCTGGGAACATGTGTCGTGTTTAGATGTAACGCAACGATAACTGCGACACTGTATACGACCTTATCACCACATTACCCTGTGAACGTGAGCTCTTCAGTGAACGAGGTGTTTAGTTAGACGGCCCTTAGTTACAGCTATTGCATGACAAGGCACGATACGAAATGGAGCTTACAGAAAAGTCTAATGTAAGCAAGATCACACATTCAGGACAGAATAAACGGCTATGGTTCCACTATAATCAATGCTGTGTGAAATGTTTGTTTTTATCTTTTGTACCTTTTAGCAGCAGGTGCGACGTGCTTTGCTCTGCGTGCAAGTTGAGCATTAGCGTGTTGGCTTCCCATGAGATGGACTTATTGTTCATCGTGGTAATCAAGTGAAAAGCGTAGTTACAGTAATAAGCTAAAGCTTTCGCTTCAGGAGCAAGGCGTGTCAGCTCCAGTTTCAGTGCAGGAGAACATGCATCTTACTTTCCTTGCCAAGTTCTTCGCTAATTTAATAAGGCTTGATGTAGGAAGTTCTTTTGGATACACTACATTTCTTAATTCTGTTTTTAAACTAATAAGATTTAGGAAGCTCACTTTGTAATTGTGATATTATATCACTGTCACAATTCTTAACTTTCAGTTTTATTGAAAGACAAAGCTTCGGTTGGTGGCCAATTACCGCAGTTTTTAATGGGCTACATATATAACAAATAAATGTTTCTGTAAAATATTCACCGGACCAAATTTATTACATTTTCTTTTATTGGAGGGAGCGAAAATCCAGCAAACGTTTCGTGGGCAAACTTTCTCCACCTTATGTGCGTGGTGTCAGAGAAACCTCATCCCTAGACGATATCTCACATATCCTTAAAACTTCCAACGTATTACAAAAAACAACAAAAAAATTCGGCAGTCAAAAAAGATTATGAGCCCGAAGCTCATAAATCCGCAAATGTAAACGTTGGGGATAGCTATCACTATTCTGTAGGTTTGTTTTTAAACCATTTGAATTAAAGCGTGGTTAGATGCTCTGCACGTAAATTTCACAACGTTTACGAGTATCCTCGTCACTCCCTGCTATCACATTAGCGTATAGTGTCCAGACGTCCCGGTTTAGACGGGACATGTCCCCAGTCTTGCGGCTGCGGTACCGCTTTCCCGCAGCCTGCTGGTCGGACATTTATTTTTCCGCCTTTGGCCGAGACCGGGAAAGGCGTGTACCAAGCCATTGTCAGCCAGTGCGTAGTCAAGAACCAGGTTGCCTGCGAGCCGCGACCCATGTCCTTTTCGTCTGGACTTAAGACTGGACAAATTTAATATCCCGTGGTGTGCTTTCTGTTATTCTTTGTCCCATCCTCAGAGTTTAGACGAAGTTGTTAACTAGCCAGCTCGCCCGCATAACAGTAGCAAAGGTTTTTTCAAGGTGTTGATCGGAGATACGGCGCAGCCTAATTGCTGGACCATGCTCAAAATCAACGCTGTTGCTCAAGCTGAATGCGCCCATGACGTGTGAGCAGTAGCAGGTATACATCTGCAGAAATCTAAACCTTATTCTGAGCGCAACCACATGACACTTCCACACACACATCCACACACCCAGGCATCCACCACGCACAGCGCTCACTTCCAACTGAATTTATTCAACGCACGAAGGCTGAATATATACATGTGGCACATGCAGAAACGAAGGGCTGGTGAGGTAGATTTGTTCAATCAATAAGCTGTTATTGTGCACGCTGGCCAGGAAAGAGAAACGTGGGCAAAAAACTGCGCATCGTTCGGATGTGCTAATCAAACGTGTAGTTTACTACATGAGCGATGTGGCATGCTGTTCGGTGCACCGTCCCCTCTTCCCTTTCTCCCGCTCTCCCCCTTCCCGTCCTGCTGTGGAGTACAAAGGAAACGGTTACTTTACATCAGCTGCGTACTTTATGACAGCCATAGGCTCATTACCTGCACTTTTAATAGATTAGTTACAGATCGACTTAATGAAATAGGGTTTTACCAATTCCTCTCAGCGTTGTAGACATGGTAATTTAGGTTTCTTAATTTCTGTGCTCTTCATGAACTGTTCATTACTTCTTGAAGGCACTAATTCAAGACTGATTTATTCTGTAGTGTTTATAACGTCCTAAAAATAATTATTCTTTATATAATAGAAGGGTCCTCAAAGCGCGATGTGAAACGCCACCTACTTTATTGCAAGAATTTGATGACGTTTCATGGGAGCAATAAGATAGTTAGTACGAGGAGATGAGCGCAGCTTTAGCAGTAAAACCACCAAATGAGTGTCGAGGGCTCTTGAGAGCCTATACACAGCACGCAAAGTTCCTCAACACTGGTAACGTGATCGTCCAGAAAGACTCTGTCGTCGATTAAATGAGCATAGACGAGAACTTGCGGAGCAAATCTGGTAACATCTCGTCCTCACTGCCCCCTCCATCACTGTGGCAGCAAAGGCCCTCACCTAATTGCTGGATGCAGACCTTGCAACACCCGCAGAAACTGCCTTCGGTGCTGAGCCGGCCGCGGCAGGTCTTCACAGGGGGGCACTGGGTGTCCTCGCAGATGTGCGGTGGGCACACCATGCCCGCGGCCGCCTGCGCGAGCAGCAGCATCAACCATACATTTGCCGTCATGTCACCACTCTTGAAATCCTGCGCAGTGGAGAGACATTGTTCAAGCAGCTATAGGCAAGCACAGGAGACTTGCGCACTTCATTCATTCATTCATTCATTCATTCATTCATTCATTCATTCATTCATTCATTCATTCATTCATTACTGCAGTCAGCATTCGGTGATTTTAGCAGGTACGTACGTGGTACATGAAGTAAATGTTGAAAAAGAAGGCAAATATATAGACGCATGATATGCACAGGTTGTACACTTACACAGATAAGGAAAAAGAATTGGGCATGGCTATGCTATCGCGAACACCAATGTCCAGCGTGTAGAGTCGCGTTCGCGGCCTACCCCGAAGAGCTGTGCAATCCTGCACACGAAATTCCCTTTGGAAAAATGTTTTTCATCAGAGACGATGAACGACTAACATTATAGCATAACGCTTTCATGCGGGGCATGTGGTTACGGGTAGCACAGAAGACTTCGGTCACGTGGACATAAAACACAGATGCAACGTGTGCAACGCATGTTTTACAGGGTCACTCACATGTAGGAATAAGTAGTAACAAATAACTGGGTACATATGCATATGATATCTATAGAATCAGGAAGGATGAATCATGCGCAGATATTCACTCCAAGGGAAGTTAATTCAACCGACACGCGAAAACGCTGCGGGCGCATATACACTAACACACAAAAAGCTTGCATCTTGCGTTGGCGTAAATTATACAAACGCTAGACGCAATGAATGCAAGTCCACGCATGCGAGGAAGTGGTGAAAGCTGGGCCGCGGACACAAAGCAGTCACGAACAAAACTGACAAAAACGCACGGATTGTTCCAGGTAACTTGCGCCAAGCTATAAAAAATTTCTACACGGCCTTTGGAGAATCGAACAATCTAAGCATTGCTTACTGTCTAGGGATGGTCGATTAAATTTTTTAATCGATTAATCGTTAATCGTTCACCGATTTAGCCTTTCATCGATTAATTGCTTTCGCTGTGGTATTTTAATCGATTAATCGATTAATCGACATTTTTTATAGGTGCTTGAAAAATGATGCCTTGTGGTTTGAGAGACGTTGATTGTGTTTGATATCGACACAAGTATTTATACGACGCGCTAGAGGTCACATGTGCGCATTAGCGGCTCCTTGAAAATTCGCACTTTCGCCCACTGAACAAAGGGAGCCCGTCGTCTTTGGATGTTGTCAAGGGTCTAAGATTCCGTGGGTGGCCATGATCCACGGACGATTCGGCAGCAGGTCGTATTTCCTCGAAGTCTGCCTACTAGAGCCAACCGAAATTAGAGGCGCTTTCGGCGACCACACTGGTCGGAAAGTCGCACCGGAAACATGCAGTGTGGCCGAGGGTGAGGAAATCCCGAGAAAGGTTAAAAAAAGAGACGAGGAGGAAAGGAACGCTCGCTCTTGTAGGGACGGCAACATTTCTCGGTTTGTCCTTTAGATACTGCGGAAGCCCTCGATAATACCAAGGTCCCTCAATACTTCTTTCTTGAGGGACCCTGATAATACTATAACCAAGAACTTACGTGATCTCTTCCTTGAGGTCACTCATGCGAGATAGCACAGCAACATACTGGTCTCAAACAGGCCACCAGTGCAGGCATCTGATGAAATAGAGTGACACGAGTTTTTCCTCCCGGTTGGAATAAACGGCAGCTGTGCCAGTATATACTGCACAGGTTCCACCTCGTTGCCGACTTAACTCGGTGCTACGCGCACCTTCCCAATCGCGCGTACAGTTCTAACTGTGAGAGCTGTCTAATGTGTGAGAGATTAGAAAACAGTATTTCGCGACTGTCCTCCGTTCGTGCCGCAGCAATAGACGGCGGCCTCTAGGCTGGCTGGCATGGGAGTACAAGCAATAAATGAAAGCTGTATTTCACCCGAAATAGGCGACCATACAGAATTACCAAATGCTACAAGGTCATTTTTTCAAGAGAAATGGACTGGATGCTAGATGTCCGGTATACCAATGCGCGAATTAAGTTGAGGATTATGAAAAGCGGCTATTTATTAAACTTAAATGCAGCTAAAGTGGCTTCTTTCCATTATGCGACTATTAGACCTTTTTCATAATCCTCCAGTGCGTTTCCCCGCACAGCATATTCGCCCAACTAATGGCGGCTCCTGTCGCGTTTCAAGCGGAGGCGAGGTCCGTTACACGTGCTGGGGTTTGACTATTAGAAGTGTTTATGTCAAGAGAGCTGAGCTGAGGACATTTTCCGCGTCATAGCACACTGTTTTGCAGAAGTGAATAGCTCCCATAAGTTGGGCTAACTGCGTTGCGGGGAAGCTAGCATTACTGTTATCAAAGGGTGTATAGGCGTTAAGGCGGACAGTTGGGCTAGTTGGTATCAAGCGTAATGAAATATGATTACTAGGGTCCATGTCCCCTTCGTTCAAGCAGTCATGACTTATTATGTATATACGGATCACTCATTCTTATCCCCATCATCATGCTTCATCACTCTTTTTCTACTGCTGCGTTGTCCCTAAAGTGGAGTAGAAGGCAGGGGCGTACTAGATCAGGCTACCCTCCCTACCTTCCAATACATTATCTCTCTTTCTTTCATTGGTGACAAATAATCTTTAATTCGCTATGGAGTAAAATGCAACGGCAATAAGAACTGAACCAGTCAAGAAATAAGCAGCGCAAATTACAATGTGACACACATGAAGCAAGTAAAATCTGGGGGTTAAATAAAAACGGTGTAGGCGACGGAGATTGGGTCGAGTTCATTTCTATCTCTGTGGGGTATGGCCGCCTGCGGCTCCGGTCTCCTTCTACTTGCGCAGAAATATGCGCTCGACATCTGCGTCTCGGCGTCGCGCGCCTCGCAATCATGCGCTCCGGCCAAGGGGCGGTGTTAAGGTTGGGAGGGGGGAATCGATTAATCGAAGAGGTTTAATCGATTAATTAGATTAATTGAAAGAGGGAAATCGATGGCGATTAATCGATTAACGGTGTACATTTAATCGATTAATCGATTAATCGTTCATCGATTTTACCATCCCTATTACTGTCATCTTCACCATCTCAGACTACCTTTATTGTGATCCCAAGGAATAGATTACCATCGATCAGTTAACCAACTTTTTTACACCGTTGCGTATAAACGCACGATGTTCGGCGCAGAAGTTATAGAACGTCTGTAAACATTGGCCTCGAAATCCACACGTAGGTGGCAGCACTGTCACCGCGTGAGTGTGGACAGGCGTTCGCCGGCGCGCATAGAAATGCACACAGCGGCGGCGCTCTGTTGTAAGCGGTTTAAGGCCGTTGTTAGCTAAATAAAAGCATTGATTGCTGCCAAACGGTGATACATGCATCCTTCAATGGGCCCATTGAACACACACACACACACACACACACACACACACATATATATATATATATATATATATATATATATATATATATATATATAAATAAGGAGGTACCTTAGAAGTACTGTAAAATTCCAAACAGAATAGAATAATTACAGTGACTTTCATAGTAAAGATTATATGAATCGCCCTGCATCAAACATAAATTTTTCAGCAATAGAACATACATCCCCGTGACAACGTTCCATTGAGGAGGCTCCCAAAGGCAAAATGTTGGAGGCGGAGAAGTACAACCCAATCCTATGAAAAGAATTATTCAGCGTGTCTATTCTTAATGAGGGTAAACGACTGCGTTTTAGGAAATAATGATGTGTCGATTCGTCTTCGCCACAATATAGACACAGAAGGGACGGGGCTAGACCATATCTGTGCACATAATAGTTTAGTTTTGGAATTCGACAACATAAATGTGTCTTGTGCTCAATAACCTTCGTCCTAGTCTCGTGAGTGTTAAAGTTGGTTGACTGACTAATATTAATAAATTACCTTAGCTCATTAAAAGACAGTCTGATATGGTCAAGGCGACATTGAGCGGCACTAAAGTTTTCGCATTCTCGTAAACCGCATACGGATTTTTTAAAAGTTTGGCAGAAGTTAACTGAAACATTGCATATGGTATACTGCGTGGGCCTCGAATAAGTTTAGCTATAGAGCAAAGTCTTTATTCCCCTTTGAAGTACCTCCCAGTGCTCTCAGAAGATCTTACTTTCAAAAGTAAATCCTATTGGCTCACCTCGCAAAGTTAACCAGATGAGAGACCGCCACAGCCAAGGACAACATTGGATATTAAAGAAAACATGGTTACTCCGTGGTTCCGGCTTGCGGTTCGTTGCGAAGTGCGCTCCATGGCCTCTGCGTGACGCGCGCTCGCGGGAATGCCGGCGGCTACGGCACAGCTGTCGTTCAGATGGCCAGCAGCTGCCGCTCTTCAAGGGCAACATCGCCGCGCTCCACATGTGCCGGAACTAACTGCGTACGTGCTGAAACCGCGAAATGCAACACAGGCACGTCACCGTGACGTTTAGAACGTTAAGATGCGACCGTTTTCATAGCAGCGCGAATTCAAGAAGTGCTGGGCCTCTTACCCAGTCGACTGGTGGCCTGTGTGGATGTATACAGCGAAGAGTGGCTATTTCAGATAGAAGTGTGCCGACAATGTCCAGGTATTACGCGAGCTTCATGGCCGCGCGCCGGCACTGTCAACACAGCATATTGACGCAGAACTTCAGTGCATTTGTGTGCCTTGTGCAGTTACGGCCGTCCGCAGTTTTATTTTGCGCACCGCGGATTGTGGCGTGGAGGTAGACGAAGACAACGAAGAGGACGTGCTGTTCGATCGGTGCCATTTTGCAGGGTGACTGGCTGTTGCCTCTTCTGCATTTATCGTGGCAAATTGGTGGAGGCGCTGGGTATCAATCCTACCATCCTCGCTTCAATATCCTGCCATCATTCCCACTAAGCCGGAAGAAAACCAGCCACTTCGCCACAGCCGCCGCTTGCAAGGGCTACCTCCTGAATACGGTCCTGTGAGCCCGGTAAGGATGGCCACCGGTGGAGCAGGTCAGTCGCAACAGTGCGACACTGTTCAGCCTACTTATACTCCGAGTGTCGTCTACGCAGCACGCGTTCCGAAGTCGTTTCACGGCGACGTGTTCGAGGATGTAGATGACTGGCTTGAGCACTTTGACAGAGTCGCAGCAGTCAATGAATGGGACGACTCTAGGAAACTGCGTTACGTGTACTTCGCCCTCCAAGACTACGCGCGTACGTGGTTCGAGAATCGTGAGCGCTCGATCACTAGCTGGCCAGAATTCCAACGGCAGCTCCGTGAGACATACAGCAGCCCCGAGAGGAAAGAAAAGGCAGAGCAGGCACTGCAGACTCGGTTTCAGAAGCCAAACGAGAGCGTGGCTATGTTTGTCGAGGACATGTCGCGCTTGTTCAGACGTGCTGACCCTGACATGGCTGAGACGAAGAAAGTTAGTCTGCTAATGCCAGGGGTGAAAGAACAACTCTTCGCTGGACTCATGCGCAACCCTCCAACTACAGTCGCTGAATTTATAACTGAAGCAACGACGATGGAGCGAGCGCTTCAACAACGGTCCCTGCAGTACGACCGCCAAAGCACCGTCGCCGCCGTGTCGTGTGTCACCTGCGGACATGATGCAGCAGCACTTTGGAGAATCGAATAATCTAAGCATTGCCTACTGTCATTTTCACCATCTCAGACTACCTTTATTGTGATCCGAAGGAATAGATTACCATTGATCAGTTAACCAACTTTTTACACCGTTGCGTGTTAACGCACGATGTTCGGCGCAGAAGTTATAGAACGTCTGTAACCATTGGCCTCGAAATCCACACGTAGGTGGCAGCACTGTCACCGCGTGAGTGTGGACAGGCGTTCGCCGGCGCGCATAGAAATGCACACAGCGGCGGCGCTCTGTTGTAAGCGGTTTAAGGCCGTTGTTAGCTAAATAAAAGCATTGATTGCTGCCAAACGGTGATACATGCATCCTTCAATGGGCCCATTGAACACACACACACACACACACACACACACACACCACACACACACACACACACACACACACACACACACACACACACACATATATATATATATATATATATATAAAGAGGTACCTTAGAAGTACTGTAAAATTTCAAACAGAATAGAATAATTACAGTGACTTTCATAGTAAAGATTATATGAACCGCCCTGCATCAAATATAAATTTTTCAGCAATAGAACATACATCCCCGTGACAACGTTCCATTGAGGAGGCTCCCAAAGGCAAAATGTTGGAGGCGGAGAAGTACAACCCAATCCTATGAAAAGAATCATTCAGCGTGTCTATTCTTAATGAGGGTAAACGACTGCGTTTTAGGAAATAATGATGTGTCGATTCGTCTTCGCCACAATATAGACACAGAAGGGACGGGGCTAGACCATATCTGTGCATATAATAGTTTAGTTTTGGAATTCGACAACATAACTGTGTCTTGTGCTCAATAACCTTCGTCCTGGTCTCGTGAGTGTTAAAGTTGGTTGACTGACTAATATTAATAAATTACCTTAGCTCATTAAAAGGCAGTCTGATATGGTCAAGGCGACATTGAGCGGCACTAAAGTTTTCGCATTCTCGTAAACCGCATACGGATTTTTTAAAAGTTTGGCAGAAGTTAACTGAAACATTGCATATGGTATACTGCGTGGGCCTCGAATAAGTTTAGCTATAGAGCAAAGTCTTTATTCCCCTTTGAAGTACCTCCCAGTGCTCTCAGAAGATTTTACTTTCAAAAGTAAATCCTATTGGCTCACCTCGCAAAGTTAACCAGATGAGAGACCGCCACAGCCAAGGACAACATTGGATATTAAAGAAAACATGGTTACTCCGTGGTTCCGGCTTGCGGTTCGTTGCGAAGTGCGCTCCATGGCCTCTGCGTGACGCGCGCTCGCGGGAATGCCGGCGGCCACGGCACAGCTGTCGTTCAGATGCCCAGCAGCTGCCGCTCTTCAAGGGCAACATCGCCGCGCTCCACATGCGCCGGAACTAACTGCGTTCGTGCTGAAACCGCGAAATGCAACACAGGCACGTCGCCGTGACGTTTAGAACGTTAAGATGCGACCGTTTTCATAGCAGCGCGAATTCAAGAAGTGCTGGGCCTTTTACCGAGTCGACTGGTGGCCTATGTGGATGTATACAGCGAAGAGTGGCTATTTCAGATAGAAGTGTGCCGACAATGTCCAGGTATTACGCGAGCTTCATGGCCGCGCGCCGGCACTGTCAACACAGCATATGTTTGCCAAGCGTTTTCGTACCGGTCTGCAAAATTCTGCTCTCGTGTGTTTGAAACGCTTCGCACCATTGCATCAGTGTATATAGAGTGAAGGCCTGCGAAAAGGCTCACAGTATTGCTAAATAAATAAATAAATAAATAAATAAATAAATAAATAAATAAATAAATAAATAAATAAATAAATAAATAAATGCAATATAGCTAATGCTTGTGACATACTGTACTGATGAATTAGGAGCTGCTAAGGAATAAAATGACCTGTAATAGAGTACGAAATGCATGTGTAGGCATTATTAACGCTGTTGCTTTGAAAAGCGTTTAAGGGGGGGACAAGCTTGGTAGCTTCGCCCGAAGGGCGGTGCGTTTCCTGTGGTAGGAAGGATGCGCCATACTTTGAACGTCTACGATGGTGTTCTAAGTGCACGTTAGCGCACCACTCTTGCGCTACATGGCACACAAGCCACCTCGTGCTGGACAGATGGAACAGTGTCCGGTCAGCTGCCAGGCGTCGCACAACTGTTGTGTGATGCATAGCAGTGGTGCGGCAGGTGTCACACCTTTGGCGCTACACCGAGAAGAGAACGCACAACGCCATTCATCTCCTATCGAGGGTGGAGTGCCGAGCAGGGTCCCGGGCTTTCCTGCCATCACGGCAACTGCGTATCTCAGGAACGGCACAAAAAGGCATGGAGGCCAGAGACAGTGTACGGCACACCGTCCTCGATTCGAGATGAGCTTGGGCGGTCTCCATCTGGTGTACCGTCTAATGGTGCGACACCGCCGTTCCTCATTACGCAACCGTTGTGAGATACATGTAGGCTGGCAGGACACTGTTCCATCTGCCCAGGATGAGTTGCCTCGCATGTCACGTCGAGCATGCATGCATCACTGACCTTCAGTTACAACAGATGTCACGCACAGCCACGAAGCCGGAGTCAAAAGATGGAGGAAAGTCTAGCCTTGCTTAGATGCTCCACCGACGTGAAGCCGTGGCCATCTTACAGCACCCCGCGATAGCCTGTAACATCAGATTGGCGTTTACTGCGCAACCCGCACAGGTGAAAGCGTCCGCGCGCTCCAGGACACTAAGAACTGCGGTGTGCATGAAGTGCGCGTGCACACAATGATGATATTGCACCAGTGGAAAGCAGAAAATTGTTCTTGTTCCACCACTTCTGAAGGAAGCGTGGGGGGTGTTAATGGCCTCGATAATTGCCTGGAACCCGTGAGAACGATTGCTCATTCTGTAGTCAATAATCGGCACGCATTAAAAAGAACTCACAGGGAACAAAGCCAAGTGTTTCGCTGTACTTAATTACACCGTTATATTAATGTACGGTATTTATTGTGGGGAGAGTCCTGCCGGAGTTCCTCTCTCTGTTAGCGCCAGGTCAGCATTTGTGGTGTTTGAAGTTTGTTTACCTTTTCGGCAATACATGAGAATACATGAATTGTCGCGGTGCCGGAGCTAAAGACGGCCCTTCACATGCCTGACTATAGGGACCTGGCGCCACGAGTGCAGCAAACAATAATGGATGACAGCAACATAAATGCTCACAATGGCACAATTACATACTGAATCTTTCTTTTGAATCATTTTGGTCGGTGTCCAGATCCTTTCTTTTAAAAACGTTTCATCCCGGTCAGACGGGCTTCCGTCATACTCTCAACTTCAATTACATATTGAACTAGTTCAATACACTGTAGTAACAACAATATTCAGTAAAAAATAGCAAACAATAAATCAAATGGATACATACAACAACAGTTTTGAAATAACTTGAGCTAAATGTTTTCATTAGTACAGCAAGAAATATATCAACGTAAAAGACAGAGTCCACCAAATTTTGTCGTTCTGGACAGCATGAAACAAACAAACAAAAAAAAAGATACGGTGCAAGAGACAATTATTTTGATTTTTTGCTAAATGCAGCGGGAGTTAAAGAATATTCCATAATGTCCAGCAGGGCGTATTCGTCCTTTAGAAGATTAGGAATTCGCCATTGTCGTAATTGATTTCAGTAGTACGTTCGTGTTTTCCATTTGACGAAATTCCTATGTCGTAATGTGTAGGCAGTTGTGTAGGCAGTTGTGTAGGCAGTGTATATCGGAAAGAAGTTCTCAAGGTTACCTTTATATTCCAAGAATGCCTTTTCAGATCATTTTTGTTCATACAGATCCCTGGTATATGTCTTCATTTTGTCACCTGTTTTAAACGTATATCGTGGATGTTACCCACATAAAATTATTTCGGACTGTTAAGAAGAAGAGGAGGAAGAAGCAGAAGAAGAAGCAAGCCTCGCGTGGTGCTTGTAGTCAGGGTTTTGAGCTCGATCGAAATAATTAATCTTTAGCAGTCGCTTCATAATTTAGAGGAATGAAAGGGCCACGTGGACAGTCTAGGGGTCGCAGCTCTCCATCCAAGGCTCACAAGGACGCTATAAGGCGCCATGGATCAAATGCACACCACGAAGAGGTATGCGAGCGCGGAGTGTTTTTTTTTTTCTCAAATAGATCTAGTCTATTCCGAGCGTTATTCACTGTACTAATGTGCAACAGCAATGACTTTGGAGGAGCACAAGAACGGCCGCGCGCTCATCGACTTGCCCCTGCCCATTCGGGGAACAACACCGCGCACGGTGTTCCTCGAATAGGCGAGGGCGAGGTGCGCACGTTGCTCGAACGGGACGGTGTTACTCGTCTTGTTCTACACGTAGAACGGGACGAGTAATGCTTTTAAACATATTCCCGTACGTAATACTCTGCGCACATTTGCGGTGTTCGTGCGGTTTTGAGAGTTAATTAATGTTAACGGTCATTTTAGGAGGGCGTTGGATTGAAGGCCGATAGAAAGGCGTTTATAGCGGAAGCTTAGACAGGAAGTTACGTAATCTCGACACTTGTCCAAACACGTAACCTCACCTTTTAATCAAACACATGACACGCATGCACACCATATACGAAAAGTCTTCGAGCGCTTACGCGCTCTGGCGGTGTGCTGTTGATTAACCTGTCACGTTATTCGCACTTCTACTCCAGCAGTACTCAGAAATCAAGCCACTGATGTCGATTACAGTGACGACTACGAGCATCCCAAATGACTCTACGAGCATCCCAATTGAGTAGGCGCGGTAGTTCGCGCAACCAGCTCTTAATCATTCCCGGTACGTCCATACCTCAAGCAAAAGGCAACGAGTGGCAGCACTCCGCCGTGTTTCACAACCGTTAATTTACTTCCTGTTGCCCTGTCTGTCCATCAGCTGTGTTTGGAGGATCTGTCCCTCAAAGATGACCATTGTCTTTCTTCCTCTGATGCCAAGCAAAGTACCCCTTAGCGCTCTTCGTTTCCATGGTCAAACAGTGGTAGCCGACAGTCGCTACGTTGCTCTAAAGGGGCTTAACCAGCTTTTTTCGTGGTCCGCCACAACATTGTTCCGAGTAAACTTAATTTGGCTGCATTGTAGAAGTATTTGTTGTGTTGGACAGGGCCGGCCTGTGGGAAGGCCTAGAGTCATGCCGAAGGACCAGCACCCTGAAGCTGCGACACCAAGGAGCACGGCGGAGTCTAAGGTAAGGGTCTCAACGACATGAAGTTTATTACAAACATTTACCTATAAGCGTACAGCTCAGATAATCTGAATCTCTCAGTGGTTAGCGCCATTTGAAGCTCCAAGGCCAGATCTATAGGAACGCACAAACACAAAACAGATGTACTGTGCACCACTTCAGCAGCTTGTGGTCACACTCACACGCTGTCCCAAGATACATTGTTAGTCTATCCTTGGCTAGATGGCTCTTCACTTGAACAACTTGTTGCTCTGCAAAACCATAGAACACTCGGAACACGATTCCAGTGACCAGTGCTGTCATCCGTCGTTGAAATCTGGTATACAGGTCATCCGCGTCGGCGGACTAATAATGCATGAGTCAGGGCAGATTTGCGGAACGCGTATGCGTGTTTGCGCAATGGCTAATACTACCGTACGCTGTAAAATATGTACCGTTATTCGCGCCGTGCGTGTAGTTCGTTTACCGACATGACATTTTCGCATTGGTGTATGTTAATGCTATACGAGAAACTTTAGATGTGTAACGTTAGAGTACAGATTTTGCCTCCGGATATAACAATAGCAGCCTCAAGAGGTTCAAGAAAAGACATGTCACCGAAACAGGAGCGCATGGTCCAGGCAAAAACAAAAACGTGTATATGAAGGAAGGTGCTGAACACCATTGGTTAAAGGTGGTAGCCAGGCAAAATACGAAACACTGAGGAAAGAAGTGGCACACGCACCTCGACTGGGCTTCGGCCACTACCGGTGAGTTCACTACGCCGAGAGGATCCTGCACAAGCAAAGACTGCAAACGTCGCTGCAAATACGTATACTCTACCAAGAGCTTCTGCCAAGTGTCTGCCTCCGTCACGATAGCCCTGAACAGACACTGTAATAAGTTTCTGCTGTGAAAAGACACTTGGAACCTCTACCGTGGCGGTTTTTCACCTTTTCAGACAAGGGAACCAGCTTGCGCTCTTATAAGAAAAACTAGCCGCTGTGGATTTTAGTTTTGGCAGCTTACGGTGTTGCCAGCTCGAAATGGTATTATATTAAATTCGCGCAGCTTGCACTGTCCATCAAGGCTGCTCCGTGGTCTAGTTGACTAAAGTTCAGGAGCCTGGTGAAAATCTATTTAGGGCCTTTTTTTCTAGAGAGCTGGATATTATATATATATAACAGTCATGGTGGTGAATAGGCCGAAGGCGTGAAGACAGAGATGAGTAGTAGACCCTCCGAATTGGCAACAAAAATGGGGAAAGCGTTTATTCAACATTTCGTCTCTCTCTCTCTCTCTCTCTCTCTATATATATATATATATATATATATATATATATATATATATATATAGGATAGTGTGTGTATGTGTGGTTGTGTGTGTGTGTGGTGTGTGTGCGCGCGACATTACGACGATGCCTGTGGCGAAAACCCGGTTCAATTAAGTGCCCATATAATTGCTATGGCAACAAGTCTTGGCGCTTGCTGCCTTGCGCAAGGCTAAAGCTCATTACTGCGATATAGGATGATCCCGGCGGCTGATAAGTCAAGATTCATTCGCGGCATCCACAAAGTACGGCGTTGAATTCCACCAAGGCAATAAGTCTGTAAGCATACAACCGGTGTAATGTACACATCCGTATACAATTGCCCAGGGACCCGCCACGGTGGTCTAGTGGCTATGGCACTCGGCTGCTGACCGGAAGGTCGCGGGATCGAACCCCGACCGCGGCGGCTGCATTTCGATGGAGGCGAAATGTTGAGGCCCGTGTGCTGTGCGATGTCAGTGCACGTTAAAGAACCCCAGGTGGTCGAAATTTCCGGAGACCTCCACTACGGCGTCTCACATAATCAGAGCTGGTTTTGGGACTTTAAACCCCACAATCCAATCAATTACAAATTACCCAGGCCAAAGGGAAGACAGTCGAACCTGGCGTGGCACTTGGGTCTGCTCCACTTGAAGCGCAAGCTGTCCAGGACAGGAAGGGAACGCCACTGAGCGCACGAAAGAAAAGCCTTGGCGGACGGTCCACCGCTTCCCGTGCTTCAGGGACGACCGGCAAGACTTCCGAGGCAGGTTCGAAAGGCTACGTGCTGAGCACAGGACGTGAGGGCCTACATCAAACAGCTGGCCCAGGAGGAGAAAGAGGACGAGGCCCACAACACGAGGGTGGCACTGCAGCCGGTCTCGTCGTTATCGCCGCAACTGGACGCTTTCGGTAAGTGGACCTGCTTGGTCTTCTTACTCGCGGTTAGGCTACTGTAGGGCTAGCGATCCTAATTCCTTTCTGGAATTGTGATCCTTGGTTCCTTGTTAAACTACATGTTCCAGCTTTTCTGCGACACCCTTGTTTTCGTCGTGGGAAAATAGTAGCCCCTTCGATTAATTAATTGAGTGAATAATTCACTGATTGATTGATTGATCAAACGATGTCACCGAATTTTCCGATTGTAACAGGTGATTACTATCTGAAAATTACTATCTTTGCTTCTCCCGATGCCAGATATTTCCGAATACGAATTAGGATGCCTGGTAAAGAGGCAGTCCAGAAGCAGGGACAACTGAAGAAACGAATGAATGAAGAAAAAAAGCAATTGAGAAATTTATTTTTACTGGGACATCTAAACTCGAGTCGTTCTTATTGAATGCCTCTAAATTATTGAGAAGGATGTCAATTTCTAAACGCCTTAAGTGTGTTGTAAATACGTAAGCTTTATAAAAATGAAATAGGCACGCATTCTGCTCGTATTTTGACGACCTTAAAAACTGCTAAAAATAAAATATCTAGGACTCTAAATATGGCCCACAGTACTTCAAAGTCAGTTGTGAATTCCGAAAGTAATCTTCAATGAAGTCAGAAGCATTGCTTACGACAAATTATTGGTAACATTACAAAGTAAGTCGTTCCGCTATATTAGGGCTGCCTGGAAGGGAGAAAAAAAGGATTTTGTGGAACACCTGGTTTGTACGAAACAAACATTACTTTAGAGTATGTGAGTGCTTGGGTCAGGCGCGTACATTGACAACGTATATAAAACTGCTAACCGTTCTTTTGTAATCAGTTATTCGATTTGTTTGTTTCAGCCGCAGAAGTGCAGCACAGTGCCGAATTTTGAGTATTTTGATTCGGTTTGACGTTGTCAATACCGATTCTTGACCAAGCCTACGGGTGGTTGGCGCCTTTGACGTCGCGGTAGTGGTGCGATTTCACTCAGAAAGGAAACGCAATGGATGCCCACATCTCGAGTGTAGAGTGCAGTCTGACCGATATTCACAAAAGAAAAAATGGGTCCACCGAGATGGCTGTATGGACAGCTGAGTCTTGGCGGAGGGAGAAAGAAGAAAAGCAAGGATGCGAAGATCCCGACAGCGAGTGGATTTCATCTGCGTGCAAAAAAGCAAGAAAAAAGCAATGGGGGGAGAGGAGGGATGGATGATTAATATTCTGGAGACTTAACGAACGCCGTAGTGGAGGGCTTCGGAAATTTCGACCACCTGTGGTTCCTTAATGTGCACTGGCAGAGAACAGTACACGGACCTCAACATTTTTGCTACGTTTGTAAGCAAACCGTTTCGCCTTATCCATCACAGAGAGAGTGCAGGAGTAAATTGTCTAATAAATAGATGAATCCTGCTGGGGAACAAGAGCGCACCGAGCATAGCTAGCTCACGGCTTAGAGACAGCAGGCCGAAGTGATGAGATTCGTGGTTGAGATTAAGGATTTTTAAGGGCCTATAGGCACCTAACAGGCAAAGTAGAACAGTGGGCCTTAAAATTAATATGCAGAAAACTAAAGGAATGTTTAATAGCCTTGGGCGAGCACAGCGATTCGAGATAGCTGGCGAGACATTGGAAGTAATTAGTGAATGTCTACTTAGGCCAGGTAGTGATCCGTGATCCGAATCATGAGGCTGAGATAATTAGAATAAGAATGGGTGGAGTGCATTTTGCAAGCATTGTCAGATAATTAATGCTATTGTTGTTTTGTGGGGTTTTACGTCCTAAAACCAGTTCTGATTATGAGAGACGCCGTACTGGAGGGCTCCGGAAATTTCGACCTCCGATCAGCAGCCGAGTACCTTAGCCACTAGACCACCGTGGCGGGACATAATTAATGCTAGCTTACCGTTGTCTCTGAAGAGCAAAGTGCGTAACAGCTGCATCTTACCGGTACTCACCTACGGGGCAGAAACTTGGAGGCTAACTAAGAGGGTTCAGCTTAAATTGGGGACGGCGCAGCGAGCTATGGAACGGAAAATGGTAGGTGTAACCATAAGGGACAAGAAGAGAGCGGAGCGGGTTAGGGAAAAAACGCGTGTTATGGACATAGTAATAGAAATTAAGGAGAAGAAATGGGCGTGGGCGGGCCATGTAATGCGAAGACAAGAAAACCGTTGGTCATTAAGAGTAACAGAGTGGATTCCTACGGAAGGCAAGCGTGGCAGGGGGCGACAGAAAGTTAGGTGGGCAGATGAGATCAAGAAGTTTGCGGGGATTACTTGGGCTCAGTTAGCACAGGACAGGGATAATTGGAGATCTATGGGAGAGGCCTTTGCCCTGCAGTAGGTCTAGACAGGCGGATGATGATGATGATGGTGATGATAGGCACAGATGCTCACTTTGTTCGCCCCAAGCCAACGCATCCAGTGTTCATATTGATACAGCTGATCTTTTTCTTCTTTTTTTAACGGCTGAAACTCGCGAAGGTTAGTTTCGTGGTTAGTACGATGGTGGCCCATTCATTTTTTCCCCTTACAGGCAAGCTTCTCGAGAAACGCGACGCTCATCAAGATCACCTCGTCAACCCCAGCATCACACCGACCATTGATGACCGCAAGAACCTTGCCGCACTCGAGAAACTTTTCTTGCACAAGTGGTTCCTCGCCACCCTGTGCGTCGCCCTCGTCTCGCTGGTCGCGGTCAGCGCAGCGGTCTTTCTGTTCATCACCAGCCGCCGAGCTCCGCATGCCGCTAGTCCCAAGCCACTCCTGGCAGGCATTACGCCAGCCTGCACAAGCAGGGAATGCAAGAGCGCCCTCGAAATCCTAAACTTGACCATGGACGAGAGTATCGACCCGTGCAGAGATTCTTACGCTCTCGCGTGCGGAAGGTGGAAGTTCGTGAGCGAGCTGGGCGAGCCAGTGACGTACAAGGGCATGCTTTACCGCCGCTACGTGTGGAAGGCGCACATGGTGCTTGTGGCCAACAGCACCGAGACCCAGCCTGATATGTACGTGCCTTCGCAACTCTACCGCTCCTGCATCAGCTTCCTCACCGAAGCCAGGGCGCGGCTGCTTGAAGTGTGGAATGCGTCGGGGATAGAACCGACGAGGTGAGTATTTGCATCTCTGCAAGGAGAACTTGCTTGAGAGCTTGTTGGTGTATGCATAAGGTAGCGCCATGAACATGAGTGCGTGGCGCAGGCGAACGCAGAGTGAAGAGGCAATCGTTCGCTTTACGCACGCCTAGTGGCTAAGCGTTGCGTAAACGTTAGAGTCGAGAGTACGCGCACGCGCATTCGGCGAGCGCAGTGCAGGTGTTTGAACGCGACGTAACGTGGCTGCGCCGGACTGGAGTGATCATTTCAGTGATAGATCAGTGGAGAATCAAGGTCTTGGCCTCGTATGTGAATCCACGCTTGCACGCTGGTGTAACGGTATAGGCCGCGCAACAATTTTTGGGCACGCTTGGAAAGCATGCTGACGCTGAGTCAGCGCGGAAAAATGACACAAATGTACTGGAAAAATGAGAATCGGCACAATCGCTATATACACACTTATAGCGGCTAGGAAGTCGTGGCGGTAGCGTTTTCGATGGAGACGAAAATTCTAGGACACCGTGATGCACGTTGTCAATTGTAAGATAAAGAATCTCAGGTGGTCGACATTTCCGGAGCCGTCCGCTACGGCGTGCCCCATCATCATAGCGTTAATACTTCACCATTTTCATTATTACAATATTCCGCGGGTAGGCTTGATGGATTTAGTCGAGTTAACGACTTTAACTTCGATGAGTGTAAAACTCTAAAAGAGATTTGTAAACTTCGATTTCGGTGCATGGCCTCTAGTCGGAGGTCGAACGTTTGTCGTGTACATCGGCAGATGTGCTCCATTCTGCATTTCTAGCGTTTAAGGCAGGTTGCGTCAATCATTACATTAGAGAACAAAGTGAGAGACAAGGGAGAAGGTATCCTGTATTTGTGCATGCGTGCTAGCTTCATATGCACGACAAGGTTCGTGTGGTCAAGATGGCGTGTTATTTCTCGTGCCCGACGACTGCACGTAACTGCGTCAACAGTGCATACCTGCTGATAATTATTTTTCAATAACATTTCTCAAACAATAGCATTCTTCAATAACATCCAATAACATTTCTCAATAACAGACTTCGCACAGTCGAAGCTGTCGTTTTTGACACGAAGTGTAATTTATTTCATGCTTGGTGATCGCTTTGGGCGCCTATCTTATCTGTTCGTGCAACTGTGTTGGGGAAATGAGGTAGCGCAGCTTATCTTAAAGGCAACACCGGCGGTTTTTCCACCATATGCTGATATCGCTGTTTTCCTATAGTACTGAGCTCCCTGAAGCAGCCAGGGTAATTCGATTTGCTCAGAAACTCGGCAATAATTTTAAATACCCGAATAAAAGATGTGTCCAGACTCCAAACCGAAACCGAAACGGGTAGACGCTTCATGCAGCGTAGGCAATGACGTCACAGCCTCCCCTCGATCAGAAATATGGAGCTAGTGCCAGAAAAATGGAACTGGCGATGCAATCCAACGATGCATCGAGCTCTTCTGAACATGACAGGTACGATTTGAACTCCGAAGTATCGCCGCTTTGCCTTATACGGCCCGCCTGGTCGGGTAGGCAGCCTCGCAAGTAATGACGTCAAAAACGCAGGGTGGCTCGCGCGAGAATCCGCTAAAAATTTTTAAAATTCATTTTTCAGGAAAACTCAATGACTTGCAACCGCCTGGCTTAACGTAAATTATTGCAGCACCGAGGAGGACATATACTGAAAATTTGGCTGAGATCAGTGGACAATGAAAAATCGCCGGAGTTGTCCTTGAACTGTGCGGTCGGAGATGTCTGCACTGTTGCGAGTTCGTGCAACCGTGCAACTCCGGAGGAAAACGAAGTAGTAGAACTATGAACTATCTTTTTTTTTTTTTTCACGCGAATGTTTGGCGCACCCGACCCGTGGAGCAAGATTGGACCACGCGCCCTTCAGCTCCACTGTAGTACTCACCCAGTAGTATAGGGAGGGCATCGCCTGATCACTCGGTTCTCTTTTACAGGTGGCTCGACGTCGATAATCACTCTGAGCTGTTCTCTCTGATCGTCGATACCCAAATGGCGAATGGACTCGAGTCCGTGTTCCTTATTCAGAAGGGGAAACCCCCAGTTCCCCCTGCCGTTGCCACTGGACGATCGATGAAGACGAACGCCCTGAATCCTAACCATGCGATCAAGGAGCTGCTCAAGTAAGAAATCGTCTTCGAAAAAATTCGACCAGTTTCACGCAACTGTTATTGCCCTCGATTTGGCCACCATATAGGTTCGGTTCTAGAAGGGAAAGCCGAGGTTAACGCTTCATTTTTTTAATTTCGCTCCCAGAGCTAGGCACACGAACGTGTGACTTCACGGATTTCGTACCGTTTCCTTCGTAGTTTGGCCACATCGGTTCAGTGAAACTTGACCAACCTTGCTACGTTAAGTCTCTGGCACCCCCTACAACACAATGTGGTTATGCTTTAGCAGAAAATAAATTTGTGCGCCATAGCAGGCGCCTTCGAAATCTGTGACGTCACAGCCAGTTGGTGCGGATTTGTGTGCGAGTTTGTGTGCACTTTCTCGCTAACTATAGTCTGTTTCAGAAGTTCCGTGTACCCCTGTGGGAGCCACAGCCCTCTTCGGCCAATCTGGAGGGCGAACACATGTTAATCGTATCCTCCCGCGGCCTGTCATCTGCCAATGGAGGGCGCTGCAGTGGAACCTGCAGTCATGGAAGGAGGACGATGAAGCGGTGTGCGCGTGTCCGAACAATGGCACTTCGTCTCGCTTCGGAATAATGCTGCGTTCGACGGCCTGGTAGCCTTGACTCTGGTTTGCGGAACTCCTGAAACAGACTATACGCGTTCTGTCGTGGCAAGGGTGGTGCCGTTGGTATTGTGAAAGGGCGCCTCAGTAATGCGCAAAAATTGTTTTGCTCTTTATTATCCCTTTAAGGAATCTGGGGTGGTCAAAATTTCCGCAGACGTCCACTACGGTGGGCCTCAAAATATGTCGTGCCGGCACGTAAGACCTCAATTATTATTGTCAGCAGCCTGTCTACGCCCACTGCAAGGCCTTTGCCTTGCAGTGGGCGTAGACAGGCTGACGATGATGATGATGATATCGTCGTTGTTACCGCGCAGGGAAGCCGATCGAGTGGTGAACATACCTACCGGCGAAGACTGGGCGGTGGTAGTGGACGACATATTGATGTTGGACGCTGCCGTCCACAAGGTCACGGGGCCGCGCCGGCATTTTAAAAGGGAAACCACCGTGAGCGCGAGCGATCTGGACGATGAAGAACTGGGCATATACTGGGCTCCCATGTTGCGAATGCATACGGTAAGTTTCCCACCTCCTCAACGGTGTAAGGGACCGGGTTGTGTTTCTTGCAGCAATATAAGAGTGGCTAGCATTGCTTGCAGGGTCTGGATTACCAGAGCTCAACGGGAGGGCTCACGTTTTGATTTCATTCGTTATAAGCTGAGCGCGGCCTGGTGAAGCGTATGTTCTTATAATATTTACTCTTCTAAAGACAGCCTGCAACGGCTCCGAGAATTTTTTTTTCGCAGCCCCGTTGATCCAGTATGGTAGGTCCGTTTGACCTGCCTAAATACACAATACATGAATACCTAAAGTGGACGGTTGGACGACCGCCTTCGTAACTCAGCAATAGAGCATCGTACACGACACCCGAAGGTCGTGAATTCGGTTCCCACCGAAGGCAAGTTTGTCTTTTCGCCCACTTTCGTCCTATATACTTACTCCAAGATTACAGTACGACAATTAGGAACTTAATAACTTCCTCTATGCTTTCCTAGGCTTCATTGTATGTTGGTTCATGAAGTTGTCCCTAACAAATAAACGAGCCCTTGACCCCATTCTCTTTCGTTGTACTGCTTGCGCATTAAAAGGGTCCCTGAAGCGGTTTTTTGAATGTGCGTCATCGAATGGACTGCATCATCAAGAAATTATCCGCTCCACATATTGCATAAAACACCTTTTATCAAGGTAGCTACGTCAAAACTACGTAAAAGATGAGATTTTCGTGCTTATCTAAAGCGCTTTTTCTTCTCAGCTTAGCCGGTTGGCTGGGTCTACATAGTCAGTGGACGAAGGCAAGTCCTCTAACTATGTAGACGTGAACGAAGGCAAGTCCACTTGTCGAAACGTTGTCTCCTGCGACATTCCCTGTTCCAAATCGTATTTTGCGATCAGTTTATCGATTCAAGCATCCATCTTCCCCTGAGCTTCTTTTCTAGTTTCACTGAATGCAGAGCACGCATAGTGTCCTGTTAAAACCATTTCAGAGTCGCTTTACTATTTTAGCGAAATGTCAACATAGTGATTCGCCAAGTGTCTGAGCGCGCTTTTTTTTCGAGAACGGCTTTCATACAAGGGCCCAGTCCACTTGATTAGGCACGCGCTTGTGGCCTAGCGGTTAGAGTATCTACACTAAATAATAGGTTATACTTCTGATGCCACCTTCAGCGCAGTGTAGCCAGGCTTTATTAGAATTTATAGCGTCTGAACATATTCGCTGCGCTGACGTTTCTCTCGCCTCTGCTGATGTGTCCTTACCGTCACGCGGAAAGACGGATCGTCAACCGACCCTTAATGCTATTCCCGTTCAAGTGTTACCTTTCATAATCCACAGCCTCCAGCCCACACTAAAGCCCCCGATGTGGTCACAGTCAAGGCCAATGACGTCAAGCCTGCCCCCGATGTGGTCGCAGTCAAGGTCAACGACGTCGATGCAGTCAAGAAGCTGGTATCGCTCATGGGCGGTGCGCAGCTTACAGTGGCCACGCTGTACGCGATGCTGGTGCCGGTGGCCGAGTTCATGAGTGTCGAGTACAACGTGACGACGCAGCGTGGCCGGATGCCTTACGGCTACCGTCGTCGCACCTGCCTCTACAACGTGTACCGGTTCCTGCAGGAACCGTTCGCGTGGCTGCTCGCGCGCACCGTGCAGGCAAACGGCACCGTCCACGTGGCGTCCAGGATGTGGGAGTCCCTGAAGCACGTGGGCGACACCATGCGCACCATCGCCGTGGGGCTGCAGCTCAGCGACATGACTCTGATGCACTACAACCTCGTGGCGGAAGGTGCGCTCTCGATGACACTAAAGTCCCTACATTTTTAGGGACGAAGCTCCTTACGGTGTGGGTCGTTCCCTCCTCTGTCGTAGTAGTAGCAGTATGTATGTAGCCACCTCGCGCCGCCAGGAGGGCGCCGGGAGGCTCGCGCTCGAGAGCTCGCACGCCGGGAGGCTCGCGCTCGCCCTCGGCGCGTGCCTCCCGGCGCCGAGCTCTATCACTCTTCCATCTGCTCTCTTGTGTGAGAGAGAGACAGAGAGAGAGAGAGAGAGAGAGCGAAAGGCGCGCGTTGGCTATGGAAACGCTCTACCAGCTCGCAAAGAAGGAGAACGCGCCCTCGCCCGCGAGAGACAACGTTGGCGCAGGCAGTGTCTTCTAGCGACTTTCTTGATTGAGAAATACCGACTGCTCGAGCTGGAGACCCGTTCACCGGCCACCCATATATATATATATATATATATATATATATATATATATATATATATATATATATATATATATATATATATGGGTGGCCGGTGAACGGGTCTCCAGCTCGAGCAGTCGGTATTTCTCAATCAAGAAAGTCGCTAGAAGACACTGCCTGCTTGAATTGCAATGAAGTGCCGGTGGGAGATTTCACTTGTGCCTAGTTGAACCATAAGGATTTGTAGCGTGCGCGTTAACTAAATTAATCCGGAACTCGGCACGATCTACGATGAACATCCGAAGCTTCGCCCACCCATCATCATTCACTCCGTGGATATGCTGTGAATTTTTTTCCGTTTTTTAAGTAGCGAAAAGCTTTGATGTGCCGCTGGCACATCTGATTGGTAGGCGTTGCTTTTGGCAGCCATGTTCTTCCTAAAGCTATTGCTTGAATGCTGCAGCGAGAGAACGTCAAAGAAAGTTGCGCGTTTCAGTAGGCGTTTCCTTACATATGGCACGTGCACCATCATATTTTGATTAGAACGCGTACGTTGACGGCCGGGCGCCATCTGCTCGCGTGCTCTGCTCCACATGTTTAGGAAGAACATGGCTGCCGACGCGGGCTTTGAGAGAAAGGGTGCCGGGAGAGGAGGTAGTTCTCGCAACTTAAAAACGGAAAAAAGATCTAGGGACTTTAGATGACACCACATTGCATGCGCAGGCTGGAACGGAGAAATTGCTTAAACTCCGGCGATTTTTTGTTGTCCACTATATTTGACTAAGATTTTCGCTGTATTTTCTCGTCGCTACTGTAATAATATACGCCAAGCCGGATGGTTGCAAGTCTTCTAGCTTTCGTGAAAATGAATTTAAAATTTTTTTTCTGGATTCTCAGGGCAGACAGACAGACAGACATGTCTTGAGACATGTCTTTCTGTCTGTCTATCTGTGTTTGTGTGCGCGTGCGAGCGCGTAGCCGATCAAATTTCATCTCCGCCAGGTGACGGAAACTACAACTTGACGCAACTGTTCGCGCGCGAGTACGGCGACGCCTTCATCTCCAACCTGGTCATACACGTCAGACTGACCGGTCGCCGCGTGAGCGCGCGTTCAGCCCTGAATCCGTACCGGGAAAACCCAGCGTTCGTACCGACCGTGTATCTCATACCGGACTACTTCTATCCAACCGTGGAAGTGATGAGCGTCAACTACGGTACCCTGGGCGTGCACATGGCCCAGATGATGTTCAACCAAAGCGTGCCACCAGGACGACTGCAGAGGCACAAGGAGTGCTTCGGGCGATACGCCAGACGCCTGGGCCTGCTCTTGAGCAGTGGAAGTATCGCGAAAGCGCTGCGTACCAGGTACGAAGGGTGATAATGATGATTGTGGTTCGGTTAGGAAAGAACGCAACTTCCTGCAGCCCATGTAGGAGCACGGCTAAGCGCCCGTGGGGGTGGGAGAAAGTGAGTGAAAGGGATAGAGAGGAGAGAACGGCCGTAGTGGAGGGCTCCGGCAATTTAGACCACCTGGGGTTCTTTAACGTGCACTGACAACGCACAGTACACGGGTCTCTGGCATTTTCGCCTTCATCGAATATGCGACCGTCGCGGCCGGGATCGAACCCGCGTTTTTTTGGGTGGCAGCCGAGTACCGTAACCACTACACCACCGCGGCGGACTAAAAGGGTGGATCCTGCCGGAGCAGGCGTGCCACACCGTTGCCAGTCGCGTGATCACAGTCAAGGGGTACTCGAAATTGCTGCAGGGATCAATTGACTTTTGGGGTTTTGCGTGCGAAATCACAATCTGATTATGAGAGACGCCCGTAGTGGAGGTCTCCGGAAATTTCGACCAGCCGGGGTTCTTTAACGCGCACTCGCCGCGCAAAGTACACGGGCCTCAACATTTCGCCTCCATCGAAGTGTTGGAGCCGCCGCGGCCGGGATTCGATCCCGCGACCTTCGGATCTGCGGCCGTGTGCCATGGTCTCTAGACAATGCTACAAGGAACCCACCGCGCTTATTTCGCGTTGTTGCACTCGTGCATTAACGTTATTATTATTATTATTATTATTATTATTATTATTATTATTATTATTATTATTATTATTCCCTACTGAAAAAGTCCCTTTCCGTATTCCAATAATTCCATATTCTCCATACAAAGTCCATAAGTTTTCCATCTACTTGCCGTATATTTTCCATATTTTTCCATATGAGTCTTACGGAAACATACGGAATTATTGGAACGACCATACGGAACGTTTCAGTAGGGTTATTATTATTATTATTATTATTATTATTATTATTATTATTATTATTATTATTATTATTATTCAACCGAACAGTCGTGAGTGGCCTATTTTATTAGCTTGGGATATCACTGCCACTCGAGTCATTACACTTACAAACTGCATTAGGGCAACTGGGTGTCAGTTTATCGTCCGAGTTTTCTCTAGCGTTCCTTGAGCCAATCGCAGAACACTCGCCTCTCTCTTTCTTCTTTACGGTCGCTTCTTTTTTTCAAGCTCTCAAGTTGACGTGTAGCCTCAACCCGGTGGTCTAGTGGCTATGGCAGTCGGCTGCTGGTCCGGAGGTCGCCGGGATCGAATCCCGGCCGCGGCGGGTGCATGTCAAAGGTGGGGAAATATTGAGGCCCGTGTACTGCACGACGTCAGTGCACGAACTCCAGGTACTGGAAATTCCTGTAGCCCTCCACTACACGGCGTCTGTCGTATTCATAGCACTGGTTTTGGGACGTTAAGCCACAGAAATCAGTCAAGTTGACGCCCAGCCATCCTTTTTATTTATGTATCATCACCACGCGTATGTTTAACGGCGATTAACATAGTTTAACAGGACGTGTTAAATAGTGAAGGTTTATATCTCCTTCAGAATAATATAGAAACAGCGTGACGAGGGACGAGTAGAGAGGAGAGTCTAGAGCACTCTGACCTTTGCTTTATACCTGTCCTGCGCACGCTGTTTCTATATTTTTCTAATGACAAACGAACCAGGATTTTTGAAGAAGCGTTTACCTTTTCATTTGCCACCCTCCTGCTGCGACCGCGGAAGCCCGGTAGTATGTCTTAGCACTGTTTTCCCTTATTATCGAAAGATTTATCGATGGAAAACAAAAACAAAATTCAAGCCAGCTCCACGTTGCGAAAACCGTGGGCCACAGAGAAGCTGTGCTTTTATCATTAGTCGCGGCGTAATCGGCAAGGGAGTCAAGCTAACTATAGCCGTCACGAATCACTGTCACTATCGCTATCGTTATCACTAACGTGTAACAGTGCGCTGAGACCAAGGGTGTGTGGGGTGGGTGGAGGAGGACAAAAGCGAATACGCTTTTGCCCTTCTCTGTAACCCGAGACAGGAGACGGACGACGAGGCTTTCTTTCTTTCTTTCTTTCTTTCTTTCTTTCTTTCTTTCTTTCTTTCTTTCTTTCTTTCTTTCTTTCTTTCTTTCTTTCTTTCTTTCTTTCTTCTTTCCAATTTACCATAATCATTGTAATGTACCCGTGGGCAGACGCGTGGGCAGGCCATAAGCATGAATACTTATGTCCCCTTGCGTGACAGCGGCCGGACGGATATGGCGAACCACTATAGGCAGCCTCACTGCTAATCTAAACTACTGTAATACGTTGTAACGTGTCGTGCAGTGCCTTTCGTATGCATGTATAGAGTGCACAGCAGGTCCCGTCGCACGGTGCTGCAGGTGGGCGGCGGAGGCGGCGCTCCAGGCGTGGAGGAACGAGCAGCCGGGAATGTCCCAGTTCCTGCCATTCACGCAACTCTTCTTCCTACGCTTCGCCGTAATGTACTGCGGCACCAAGCGGAGCCAACGAGCGGCGATGCAGTTCGCCACCAGGAGTTTGCCCAGCTATGCTGTGGCCTTCAACTGCAGCGATCCCCCTCCGGTTCCCTGCTAATTTCGCGCAGTCTGCGGATGGCGGCAGTTTGGCGACGCATTTCGAAGGTCTCCCGCTGCTTTTCAAACGGCTGACAATACGGATTGTTAATTTCGTCTATGTAATCTTGAATAAGAGTGTATGCATGCGAGTCGCGCTGTTGTCCTTTCTCGTGGAATTAGCAAGAATGTGTCAGCTCCGGAAAATAGTTTAGCCGATTTGAAGCTGACGGCGATGCATGTCGAAAGTCTCTTGCTGCTTTCCACACGGTCGACAATACGCATTATTAATTTCGCCTATGTAATCTTGAATAACAGTATGCATGCTAGTCGCGCTGTTGTCCTGTGTTGTGGTACTAGCAACAATGCGTCAGCTCTGAAAAATTGACTTGAAGCTGATGGTGCGTGCGCCGTTGAAGTAAGGGCTGCACGGAATGGGCAGCACGGCGCCGGAGAGCCTTCTCATGGTAGTCATATCAGAAATGCGTTCCCATGACTACATCTGCGCTCGGGTTCTCGAGCACTGAGATCAGATGGGGTGTTGATTACCCCCACAAGAACATCTCTCTCCAAGCCGAATAGAAAGGCAGTGCGCGTGTGTTTGAAGGCTCTTCTGTTTCTCATTACGAGATTTGTAAAAAGCTTGAATCCTAGAAATAGTGGAAGAAAGCTTTATTTGTGGCTTTTAGTGAGTTGCGCCTAGAGGGGTGAGCTAAGGCCCCGTTTGCTGCTTCAATATATGACTGTCCCCATCAATCAGTCGCTGCTGGTCGCCCGAGGCCATGCTGAAAAAAATTACACCATCTCCCGCTAAAGGGAACCATGTGTGGATGCGAAGCAGCGGGGAGATGGTTAGCTTGAGCGGGAGATGGTGTAATTTTATTGAGAGGGCGAATGAGAATGTATAATAGGAGAGAGAGAGAACGCGGTGGTTGCGTGATGGCCTGAGCGCTGATCGCGGCGCTGCACAGGAGAGAGAATGAGGCGCGCGCGCTCGGTCATTTTCATACCGCGGAACTACCGTGGCACCCCCAGCGGAGTACGCAGCTGTCGCACCACCTCTCGTGCGCGCCGCTCCGTAGAGTAGAGGATTCCTAGAGGAGAGAAAGGGGCGAGCGTAGGAGAGGAGAGGGGGAGGGGACGCGCATGCGCTGTGGAGGTGTGGGCGCGGGCGCAGCTCCGTAGAGTAGAAAGGATTCCTACAGGAGAAAGGGGGCAACGTAGGAGAGGAGAGAGGGAAAGGGGACGCGCATGCGCAGGGGGGGGGGTGGACGCCGCGGGACGGAGGGACAGAGCCCACGCCATAACCTGCTTCACATCTAAATAAAAAAGCTGCGCCGCACTGTGGAAGTGGAGAGTTTTGTATTCTAGACTGTCCGCGTGGTTTGAAGCACACCCACTTTGAACGGTATATACAGAGTGCGTGAGTGTTTTTCTGGCCTCGGAACTCCTCCGTAACTCTATGGAAGAACTTGCTACGTTTCCATATCGCGGATTTAGTGCATGAAATCTCAAAGATCAATCATCAATCTCCCTGCGCTGCCGCATTTGCCGCGGGGCGGCGCTCGGTGTACGTAGGGGGTAGAAGCGCTGGAAAAATTTACAATATAGCATCTGTTTTCCGTGCGCCGCAGGCGCTGCGATTGGCTCACTTGAGTCATGTGGCCTCTCTCCGTCATATCCTTCCAGGCGCTGTGCATGCGTGGCAAGTTCACAGCGCGGGCGCACTTTTAGCAGCACTTGAGTGGCTTCGCGCTATCCTAGCTGAACGAAGCCTGAGAAGATTTTCTACGATAGGGGGTCTTCCTTGGCATACTTGAACGCAGAAACTTTGACCTTTGTGCTTGTCTGTCTGTCACACGATTCAGCCACCCAGCCAAAGTTTAAGCACTTGCGTAATGCCCAGTCATCTTGAACTGGTAACTGCGTTCATACTTGTGAACATTGTCGATCAAAAAGCAAGTATTACTCATACCTGAGGCGCAACATCAAGAGCATACAACTTCAGCTTTGTTCAGTTTTTATTACGAATAACAAACAGGAACCTCATGCAGTAACACACACAACAAAAGCATACCTAATCAAGAATGCTGTCGCATTGGAGCAATGAATGCAACTCCGACTGAAAAGCTTTATCATTCATAGTGGCAATGCTAGACGGAAGGCAATTCCATTGCTCCGTAGATAGAACGAGAAGTGAACTCCCACATTTTTCAGTATGGGAAAATATTGGTCTCACTTTACACACATTGCCTAACCTAGGCAAGATGTAGTGTGGTGGAGTAATACGAGATCGCGAAAACGACGCGCTGATGGCATAATCAGTGTGTTTGGCGAGAGGTTAAAACCCAGAACAGGATTGACAGGTTGTGGGCTTAACGTCCCGTGACCACGCTATGATTAGGAGGGACACTGTACTGGAGGGCTCCGGAAATTTCGACCAGCTGGTGTCCCTTTACGGGCACCAACATCGCACTCTACACGGGCCTCAGCATGTTGGAGCTTCTAGACCAAGGTGGTCCGGTGTAAATCTCTCGATTATTCTCTCTCTTTCGACATATCGCCTTAGTGGAATTGCAGCCGCTGAAGCCGGGATTCGATTCCGCGACTTTCGAATCGGCAGCCGAACGCGATAGACTCTAGATCTCCGTGTCGGGTCAGGCGGGGGTTAGAATCAGAGGATGAACCGTGCTGCTCTGTTCTGGACTGCGTCGAGGTGCTTAGTCCAGGCGACCTGACGAATATGCCAAATAGATCCGTAGACGGGACAAGCAAGTTCTGTGCCAATGGCCTGGTGTCGTGGTTCACGAGATTGCGCATTTGTTTATCTGTTCATGGTGGGCTGCAGTTTAGAGATGTCGGTAGAAGGTGTCACTTCTTTGTAGAGGACGCTGTACGCATTCCCTGTACAAAACTGTGCTCACCGTTTCGCGACTGTCCATGATACACGTATGAGCCGTGCCATTAGTGGTCGGCTGCGCGTCGATTTGACCACCTTTACGTTCAATATGAACTTGAGTACACGGTCATGTTTGAATTCCTTTCTCCCCAAGAAAACTCGGTCGTCGTGCGCGAAATTCAAACCCGCCTCGGCGTCCGTTTCAGTGAAACGTCAGAACTTATAAGCAACCAGGGCAAGTGCAAGTTGGGCCGGCTTTGGAACCTCCTCACAAAATATATGGTTATCCTTAATAGCTCTCAAGAGGAGGGCATTTATACAACGTACTACAGATATGAATAATTATATCTGAACCATAAAGTAAGAATTCGTGCAGTAGATGCTTCCAGGACATGCTTTTAAGCAGGTGCACTTCAAATGCGAAGCAGTGATGCGCCATCAATCGCTGTGCTGAACTGGCATTGATCAATCATGCACTTGTTTTGCCCTGTCTACATAGCATGTGGACCGATTCCGACTGGCGGCGCTGTTAAACAGTATGTGCGTTAGTGCAAGGTTTTCGCGAACTGCAGTTAATTTCTACGAGAAAAAGGCACTGCTCTAAAGTACATTTTTATTTCTTTTTATAGTTTATTTTGAACTGGTTGTGAGTGGTTTTAGCCTTCCTTTATCCCACTGTTAACCACTTGATTTTGAGCGTGACCCGCATCAGGGGACTGTCGTCTACAAATTAAAACCCGCCTCGTCGTCCCTTTCAGTGCAACGTCAGAAGTTATTCTCACTTAAAATGGCCCCTATACGCCATCATATACTGTCTGACCCTCTGAAGCCGTCCCTCCAGCTCTCGGGACCTTGTGTAAACCGGTCGAGGTTATTTGGCACGTGGCAACTCTTAGTGACGCCTGCCGTTCGCGGCTTGGCGCTTGAGGCTAGTGCCTATCGCGTGACCAGGGCCTATATATCCGATAATTTCACCGTGACATATTTACGCTTCAATGTCGTCACATTTCCTATAGCCAATGCCGTTTCCTATAGCTAATATTAAATAATGAAATATGAGATAACAGTCAATTGCTTATAAGTAATCTGGTCTGTAGTCGCGTATCTTATATTTACAACCCGTACTGCGCAGGTATGCGTGCACGGTACGCCCGTGCGGGTAACGATCAAAGAGAGAAGAAAGAAATTAAAGCCGCGGGCCAGCAGACGCGACTTCAGCCGCATCCTAGGCCGGAGCCGGCGGCGGGGCTCCACCTTCTGGTGCCATCATCACGCCCTCGCCCGGTGGTGCCGGGTTTTCTGGAGAGCCAGGTTCTCCTGCAGCCATTTCGCCGGTGGCAGATACAAGTGCTCCGGGCAATGGAGGTGACAGTTCGGCTGCTCCTGGTTCACCGCCCTCCTGGTGCAGGTAAGTGAAACGGCCAATGCAAGTACATTTTAAATACTATCACGTAGGGACTTCAAACACAATTAAAGTACGCCCAACTCTTGTTTAACCTGGCGGCCACTGCCGCTAGCCTGACTGTTCTCTGCTTTTCTTCTTCCGTTACCTCCGTGTGTGCCTCGTCTAGCTCTGTGCCCCACTGTCCACTGGCGTGCTTTCCTTTAGACCCGTAACAATAGGTAACTAATTCAAGAGAAACGTACGGACTAGATCGATGTAATTTCTGTCAGAGCCCAAGGCCAGGCCTAGTCTCGAGCTTTCGGTGTGCAGTGTATGGAAGTTGTAAAGCCGCCGTCTTAAAGGGACCCTGAAACGGTTTTGACGATTTTGTGCAAACATGGTGATCCGGTAGAGCGGGTCACTAGGACCATTACAGGACAGATTTTAGCGCTGTGCGTAAAGTGTGTAATTTACAATAAGGTTTTGAACACGCGTATCGCAAAAGGTCGCAGCGGCTCGCCAAAAAGCGTTTTCAAACGCCCCCGCCATCGAGCGATCGAATGGGAGGTCGCTGATTGGCCCCGACCCAAGTGACGTGCGCGTAATTTTCAAAACCTAGCTGCGAACAACGTGCTTCTACAACGTACTCCTTCGTTTCAGCCAACGGTATCATCGCGGCATCTGGCGGCGTCACACGAGTCGCCGGCGCTCTATTACAGAGGGCTAGCACTGCCGAGGCGGGCGACCTCAGTGAGGATATCGGGGCGCTATGTCACTACGGGAGGCTCGGCAGAGCGGCTGACGCGGGAGGCGCTGTCGTCGCTAGCGCGCACTCCGCAGCAGATCGAGTTGAGGAGGAACAGCAGTGGTAAGGAGGAAGGCGACAGAAATAAGCCCATAGCTGCCTTAGCGCATTGTGCTTCGCTTTATTTATGGTGTGAATGATTTCGCAATTGTGTTGCCTAATCAGTGACGCAATGTCAAAAAAACGTTTCAGGGACCCTTTAAGGACGAGGAGCAAAGCGTTTAGTGACAAGAGTGGCTCCATGGCCTAAAGATCAGCATAAGGGGAGTAGGTAAACGGCTGATACAGCGATGTGCTCCGGGTCTGTGGAGGTTCTAGCATTACACATATGACCCGCCATTGAATGCCGGAGTTGACCGAAAAGGTCTAGGCCACGCGGATCCAGGGGCCGTATTCTGAAATGTGTCGCCGAAGGCGATAGTATATCGCTGGTCACGTAATTGTGTCGCCTTTGCTCTCTCCTGCGGTGTGATTGGCTGGTTGGACAAATCGGAATTCTTCGAACATCCAGTTACACCGCAGGAGACAGCACAAGCGACACAATTACGTCACCAGTGATATACTGTCGCCTTCGGCGACACGTCTCAGAATACGGGCCCAGGGTATACTATCAAGGGGCGGCCCTTCCAGCAATGTGGTACATTACCAGACAAACCAAACGAAAGGAGAGAGTGCGCCCATGTGCGAGCGTGCGTGCGTGCGTGCGTGCGTGTGTGTGTGTGTGTGTGTGTGTGTGTGTGTGTGTGTGTGTGTGTGTGTGTGTGTGTGTGGGAAGAAGGGGGGAAGGGCCGTGTTGCGGCGCAAGAAATTGAGGCAAATAACCAATTTTCTTCTCGCAGCAGGCGTCTTTTCGCGGCATGCGACTACGTCATAAGGGGGATGGCGTACTCGTCGACGTTTCTGTGTGTGTGTGTGTGTGCGCGTGCGCGGGTGTGTTATAGGAGGGAGAAATGTCGACCAATTTGGGGGATAGCTAGCAGCTTTGCTGTAAAGCGCAATATGTGCAAAAACTGCAACGCTCACCGGTTTTGGGGGCGTAGTCCCCTCCGGGGCGGCTGCGGCCGCCGTTTTGCCGTGTGCCTCTTCCATCTCCTTCTTGAGGCCGGGCAGCCAGAGTGCGCCGGCGATGACGGAGAGGAGCCCGGAAACGATGAAGACGATCGCGTATGATCCCATTCCGTCAAGAAATACCACTGTTAATTAAAAAAAAAGAAAAGAAAAAGAGACGACACTCGGCTCGCACTGTACTAAATGCAGCAACGTAATAGGTACGCAGGGTTGCGAGAAACACTTGCACGAAGGTTCGTTCTGGTTCAATACAAAGATTGCCACCTAATTGTGTGAAACAGAAAGCTTCAAAGGAAATCACACGCTCCTATGCCTGCTTTGAGTTGAGTGATTCGTTTGTACCCGGCACTCTACCAGCATGCACGCGTTCATCCAGGTGGTGAAGAGATGACCCCGCGAAGGAGTAGTTCTTCGTTTCGGTTTCTAGACAAAGAAGAATTTTTCCTTCGATCTCAAGATTTAAGTCTGAGTATACTATGTTGCTTGTCCTTGTCGTCGTGCAAGGAACGAGTGGATGACAGTGTTTCAACTTCCACGCCCCTTCTACGACATTGCGGACTTACGCCTCCCTGGTAAACATCACGCAGGTAATAGACCACGCTAACTTGATGTTATCGCAGCATCTTCTCGGTACGCACGGCACAAAATCCGGCCTCCATATTTGTTATTACGATTAGATTACGCACAAGTTCATGCTTGTCGACGCCAGAGGTAATGCGCTGGAGGTAATGCACACCAAGGAGAATGAGAAGAAAAAAGAGTTCACCGTTATTTAGCCTGTTGGTCTCTAACCCGCTGCATTGCTATTACTAAGCAACCTGCTCGACAGCTTCGCACGTGCTCTAGTCTTAATATGTTCGTTCGATAGCAACTGCTTTACGTTATGTCGCTATAAGCAAATATGTACACGCGATAACACTACTCGTTAAAGATGATTGCACATCATCTTCAACATACATGTTCAACAAAGAACAAAAAATGAAGAAAGCATCTAAAACCGCAGACGAATTCCCAAATTCTCAGTAGTAGCTTTCTGTAACCCGTTCGATATTCCTACGCAATATATGAAACTCGAAAACCTATGGGTACAACAGGCAGGGTTACCTAGTTGCCATTTTGCTGTCAATATCGACGTCCAATTACAACAAGACACAGAAATACCATGTAATTCCACAGTCCTTGTTTCATATTACCGCTTCCATATGGTTGATGATTGATTTGTGGGGTTTAACGTCCCAAAACAAGTTCTGATTATGAGAGACGCCGTAGTGGAGGGCTCCGGAAATTTCGACCACCTGGGGTTCTTTAACGTGCACTGACATCGCACAGCACACGGGCCTCAACATTTCGCCTCCACCGAAATGCAGCCGCCGTGGCCGGGATTCGATCCCGCGACCCTCGGATCAGCAGACGAGTACCGTAGCCACTAGACCACCGTGGCGGGGCCCGCTTCCATAAGGTATCCATAAGCTATCCATGATCCCGAGCCCAGGTGTTCCTGATCCTTACATTTTGGTAATGCACTCCAATAAGCTGAAGCATGTACTCACTGACTAATACCGGCCCGATCAGGCAACCAATACCCGAGGCGGCCCGGCATATTCCAAGCTGACGTTCCACGGCGTCCGGCTCCATGAATCGCTGCAGCACTGGCACAGGCAGAAGGTCCAGCGTGCTGCTGATTCCGCCCAGGCCAAAGACGATCGGTGCCAACAGGAAGACCTCGCTAGCGACCGCCATCAGGAAGAGGACGCCGCCCTGAAGGAATGCCTGTAGCGCCATCACCTGCGCGGCAGTGACTTGGTCAGCACGTTGGGTGCGGGGATTTGCGCTTGGCCACGTCACCCTGTGCTTTAGAATACTTCTACGGGTTTAGAAAAATCAAAGCCCTGTCCTTAAAGGAAGATGGTTGAACGCGAAGCTTTCTTCCATGCAAACTGAATCATAGTCGAATGTCCACAGCCAACGACCATGCACGAAACCAAGAAATGGTGAGCGACCCGATGCTGTATGCATATGCGATTTGATTGCTTGTATAGCACTATTTATTGAAGCTAAATGAAGACATATTTTGTTAAGTTAAATACTGACCCTCATTTTAGTTCACGCACCCTATCATTACGCGCGCACACATGCACACACTTTCACAGACGACCTTACACTTGCGTGGCATTATTATATGATCGCTGTATTATACGTTTAGAGGCTCTGCCATCATAACGTGACGTAGCACGAAACTCTCGATCCACTTACCGTGCTCTTGCGCCACATTTATGTCACCGCAAACATGGATATATACTTAATCTGGGTAGCGTGGCGCTGCAGTTCCCATTGATCTTATGGGCACAACTGCTGATGTAAACTGTAGTGTTGTATGATGAGAGTGTCGGGCACCAGTGTTCTCTTGTGCGCGTAGATAGGTCTGCTCTGTGAGTTGGCTTTACTGCAGTGCCTTTTCTGCGCTTACAGATCAATCAGTGAGCTATAAAAAACTTCGCTTTGAAGACGCCGCCACTGGCCCTAGCGGTAATCGCGCTTCCAACGCTCATTGGTACGTAGCATAAGTCACCCTGTGCTTCTATGCCGTCATGCTGTGAGAATCTAGAGCAGCTGTCCTTGTGGCTGGCTCGTGCAGCCCTGCAGCATGGTTGTGTCACAGCACTTATACGGTATACCTTGAGCCTCAATATGGTCGCACTGTATTGCAGACAACACTGGCAGCAATGAGTGGATTATGGGAAGGCGGAATCGATAATAATAATAATAATAATAATAATAATAATAATAATAATAATAATAATAATAATAATAATAATAATAATAATAATAATAATTGTGGTTCTCCAAAGGAAGGACGTCATTTTCTGCAGCCTTGTCGACAGTACAGCTCAACGTCCGTGGGGGGAATGAAAAGAGGGCAGAAAGGTGATGGCCGCCGCAGTGGCGGGGTTCCCCCTGTTCCTTACCATCCGCGTCTGTTAGCCGAGTTACCCTTACACCAGGGCGCTGAAACGTGCTCCCACAAGTGCTGCAGAAACAATTGAGTTTCAATTTTGTTTCCTTTTTGAAAAACCTTCTTCTGACCACCTGGCGAATTCTTTAAGGTGTCCTGACAAAATACGTACTCGAGTGCCATTGACGCGACAACAGTATTACAGCTAACGCAGTATTACTCTGAGTGTTCCACAACCATCCATGGGACGGACACGATTGTCATCGGCGCATTCTGCGAGTGATCCCCCCGAAGCAGGCAGCGGGGAGGTTACCTTCCGGTGTTCGCCAGTGCTGAGAAGGGACTCGTAGAACATGCGGCCGACGAGGTCGCCGGCCGCGTACGACAGCAGCGCCAGGGTGGCCGACGAAGAGCGTGCCGGGTCACCGCTCATGGCGTAGTCGTAGATCACCACGCCCGCGGTGACCGAGATCGACGTGAGAGCGCAGTGTGCCGCCAGCACCCCACCCACAGAATCGTCCAGGCCGGGTTTCTTCGTAGATAGATAGATAGATAGATAGATAGATAGATAGATAGATAGATAGATAGATAGATAGATAGATAGATAGATAGATAGATAGATAGATAGATAGATACGCTTATAGTGCTCGGGACAAGTGCCCTCAGGCACACTATCCCCCTTCTCCCCCCGTGACAGCTGTGAGGCAATAAAAGGGCAGAGGACTTCCCATGCTAGGGCTCGCACTGCTATTTATCGTAGGACGAATTGTCTTGTACACAGGGCGCCGCAGCTAACCATAGCCAAGCAGTTCCTTGCTTTTAACTCCACCTTTTCATTCACTCAAGATTTGCTACGCACACATTGCGGTTAACGCCGCCGTATATAGTTCTAGCGACTTCCCCAGTGTTTTATGCGAGGCCCCATCAAGGTTTTATGGGCGTAATTACCGTCACGGAAGCCACATGAGTAAAGTGGAGCTATTGTCCTTTCTACACCAAGCCTATAGAGAAACTTGTAATGTACTGCGTGGCCGAGCTAGAGGGAGACGCTCCGCGCTGTCCGTCATTGTGGTGGCGTGTGCTCAGGAACCGGTATAAACAATTTACGGCATTTGAACCCTGCTACATGGGAGAGCTGTTGCAATGCGGGCTTAGAAAAACTGTGAACAATTCAGGTTAATCCAACCCTGCCATGGGAGAGCTGTTCCAGGAATACGTATGGCTTACAACAAAAGGTGAAGGCTTCTGAGTGCGCTGTTCACTATGATGGAAGAGCTCGGTACAGTTGTGTGTTTAGAGCAAGTGTCAACGATTTAGGGCAAATGTATCCCACTATCGGAGAGCCCCGTCCGCCGATGCATGGGATCGCCGCGGTGACCCCATGCATCGGTGCACGTGCGCATTCATCGATTGCAAGCACTTAAGTTCGAGACATAAAATGTAGAGTTCGTTGTAGAGAGTGCATTTCAGATGAAAATGCAAACATAGCCTATGTGATCGATGCAGATTAAAGCATTATTTGATGCACCTGGCTTCATTATAAACAGGTTCGAATCTAGTACACGAGAGAGCTTAACGTACTTGCTCTAGCGTGTCATCAGAAGCCCTGTTTCCAGAACGGAGCCACTATATTTCCATAAAAGTGTATCCATCAGCTACGACTTACACCCGTCCAAATTCCCACACTATTTTACGAACCCGTTTCAGTACCGCCATCCTGTGCTGTTAACGTCACCATTTTGCGTCTGTAGCATCTAAGTGGACGATGATGCCATGGTATAACACGTCGACTGAATAGGTAGAGTTCTTTTATACCTATTCATTCGACGTCTTACGCCCTTGCTAGTTTGAACGCGGCTCACAAAAGTGGGTAATCATTCGTCGTTCACTAGTTTTGCATAAAATCGTCTATAGGTGCTCGTGTGTGACCTTGTCCGATGGCTGCACCTCCGATTCGGGTGAATCTGTTATCGTGCTGCAATCTTAACTTCACCCCTAAGAACTCAAATCCGCAGATACCGCCCAGTACTACGTAGGACTAAATTCCCCTGGGGTTCGCTGCAACCAAGCGAAAAGCTGCCTGGAGTTCTTGGCTACGTCTTATGTTTAGAACAAGAGTTCAACGATTGAAAGTACACCGCACTGCGCTATGGGCGATCGCGGCAGAGCTGTCCGGGCCCGGTTACCGAAATACGTGCACGTATTCTGCAACACGAAGGCGTTTGATGCTTCCACCAAGCGCTTAGGGCCGATTTACGCTGCTAATACCGCTGGCTACTGGGAAAGGAAGAGAGATGCCTCCACTTGATCTCGCCCTTTCTCTCGGTTGTTGGCGGCGCGGCCGCCAACACAAGCACAGTGACGAGGCGGCTCTCACCGTAAATCAGCCCTTACAGACGTCATTTCCGTCACTAAAAGGCCCACACGTTTTACAGCTGTATCGCAAGGGTTCTGCAACTTATTTTCACCTCCGGTCACCGTATCTTGTCCTGGATTCGGCTTCACTTTGTTAAGAAACGATTGTCATCATCGATCGTCATATCCCTTTACAGATAATAGGTAGAAAAGGCCGAAGAAAACGCGCTACGTCATGCTCAAGGAGCATTGGATAAGCGATAAAGATGAGAAAGAGTTCCGATGTGCATACGTGCATTCCAGAATGTTGCGCTCGATATGGCCGGGTTGCTGTATTTGTTTTTTTTTTTTGCAATAGATAACGTGAAAGTTTATGTATCTACGTTGCTTGAACTCCCACAAAAGCTTCAGCTAGGTCTCTGATGACCCGCTTCACGTTTGCCGTCATGACAGATATCCGTAGAGGAGGAATTGGCCCTTTTTTACTTCTCCACTCAATGCTCCCAGTTTGGCGGTGCACAACGCAGTTTATAAAGCCTACCTCCCCGGCTCCGGGTGGTGACGCCGACTTAGCGGCCTCCGCTTCGTGTTGATCATGCTGCGGTTGGTCGCCTTGTCCTTCGGGTGGTGGATGTTCTGCTCCTTCGTCGTGGGCTGCCGAGGTGGCTGCCGTGCCGTCGGCGGCGCTCGCGCCTGCGGTTCCCGGATCGACTGACGCCGCTCCCGATGTGACACCCGAAACGACTCCGGGGTTCACGGCTGTCGAGTGGTCCTCGGTTTGGGCCGCCGACATCTGACGGCGAATCAGATGCGACCGTTCAGGAACGGCTTTTTCAAAATTCTCTATACGTCATGATCCATATTTCGAAGTCTGCCTTCATGAAGAGCCGACAAGAGGAATGCGATTTTGTGTAGAGACAGTGTACGGCCCTGTAGTCTAAGAAGGCTAGCAGCGAAGCCCCATATCAGCCATGACAGCATTGTGGGAGGTGCGAACGCCACTTCGCGCGTAAATTTGGAACGTGCACACGGGGTAAGACAAAAGGTTGGGGAAAGGACGTCACGTGACAATTTTGCAGCCTATCCATAACAAAATGAACAAGTGGGAATCATAGGAAGTAAGCTCCGGTTACGTGACGCGCAAGCAGTAGTACCATGTATGATCAAGCGCCACTAACGTTCGACTTGCCGGTGCTATAGCAGAGTCATGTGACACCGCCTCACAGTTTTTTCCCCTCTATGAACGTATATAACATTATATGGGAAGACTGGAGAGACTACACAGGATTGACTAAAGGGGCGTGACGCGAGGGCGCCCGTCGCGTCTCCTGTCTATTCGGTCGTGATGCCGATTTAAAAGAAACTCACCTTAGACGCCTCCGGCTTCTCGGTTACATCTCCCTTGGTGGCGCCCTGCTCTTCAGCGTCCGGGTGGGCCTCCGCGCCCTCTGGCCGATGAATCGACGGCACAGGGTCGCTCGGGGACATCCAAGGGGGTCTGCGCATGCGTCGAAAGAAAAAATAAAAATAAAACCTTGCGGAAATTGCACAGCACAAGGTCGCCAGCATCCACAGTTTCACCACGAACAAGAAAGTGTAGTGACACAATTTTGAAGAGTTCTCTGTTTCATGCATTGTAGATATGCTACAGAGGTAGGAAATGCTTCTCTCACTGTCCACGTCTGTGACCAATAAATAGCCATCTTAAAACTCCTCTCAGGGGTCTTTATGAGGTGCTACACCGATATAAATAAATGCCAAATGGTTCATGACGGTCTTGCTTGCGCTTAGAATTTTGGTGCACCATAAGAATTTGGATGCATAGGAATTTCGGGTGCGACGGGTGCATAATGACAATGCACGGGTTCGACCAGCATAGCATGCCTTTAAACCGTGCAACGTATTGTGTGCGTGTGCGTGTGTGTGTGTGTTTGCGTGCGTGCGTGCGTGCGTGCGCGCTTAATACCCCGTGATGACTCCCTAGCGGCGAAATTCTGCTACAGTTTTTCCATTTGCCGCATCAACATTTGGAGGTAACGCAGGACTTCCTGGAATCTCATCTTTGGTCAGCACAAAAAGTATTTCTTCGCGGTGTGTTTCTAGAAGGGTTTACAGAAGTATACATAACACCGTTATAGCAAAGTAAAGGCGAAATATGCACAGACATTTGAATGCGCGTAGGTGCGTGAATCCTGCTGCTCGAAGTCTATTGTACTTCTTTGCGCAGTGCTGGTACCGGCTACAGTCGCCTAGTATTTGGCTAATGTTGGCTCTCCGCTCATGTGACCGTGTAATTATATAATACATATGTCTATTACTATGAATGTGCCTCGCTCCGTGAATGTCCCATCCTCTAACGCTCCCCTCAGAGAAATTCACCGTATAGTTTATCTTCCTCCGCCGAATAAGGCGATTGTATAGCATGCGACTGTGTACAGCGCGCAGCGGCAGGCGAGCTGCAGTGTCACGTGATTTTACCTGCTCATCAACATGGAGCCAGCGAGGGCGTTGAGCGATATGGCGCCGGACACGAGCATGGCGCCGTCGAGTCCGTACACGCTCACGAGAGACCCGAACACCACGGGGTACACGATGGCCGACACCGAGAAGGCCACGCGGCAGAAGGACAGGGCCTTGCGACGCTCCGCCTTGAAGTGCAGGTACACGGCCGTCTCGTCGACGACCGTCGACAGAGCGGCGCCGACGCCTGCGGTGTCAAATCCAAGGCATTTGCAAGTGTTGAAGCTTGGGCGAGTTGGTTCGTCGTACTTGGACTGGTATAGCACATTATGGAACAGGAGAAACGGCCAAGCAGACCGACACAGGAGGACAGAGCGCTCTGTCCTCTTGTGTCCGTCTGCTTGACCGTTTCTCTTGTTCCATAATGCGCTATACCAGTCCAAGTACAAGGCATTCACGCCTCCAAAGGCACGTAGTAAGGGAAGGGGGAAGGGAGGGGGTGTGACGGAACGTTCAACGTTGACCTGCTGCCTCCAATATTTTCGTCACTCATTGAATCCATTACATGCGTACACCCCGTGAAACTGCTGATCGCAGAAGCCCTTCGTGTCTGCCCTTTCACCGAAAAACAAAAGGAGCACTGAACTGAACTGAACCTCGAGCGGAATATTTTGTTGTTTACTATTTTCTTTACCTCGGACTTGTTATTACCCTATGGTTAGTCGGGATTTTTGGGGCGTATACTCACGTAAATGTTTTCACGGTCATAAAAAGCGTCTACCAATAAATTTTGAAAAGAAAAAACGCCCGCGCCGTACAGGTAGACCTCAAAAAGTGGGTGCGTTGGTTGATGTCGTTGTGCACTTAATAAGGGCGCGCTTTCTTCTCCAACAATGTAAACCAGGAACATTGGTAGGTGACCTTAATACTCGACCTGGGTATGTGTTAGTGGCGCTCGGACCTTGGCGTAGGTGTGACCCGGCGACTACCAGGTAGTGTGCGTAATACTGCTATTAGCTGTAGACTCTTTCTTTCTTTCTTTCTTTCTTTCTTTCTTTCTTTCTTTCTTTCTTTCTTTCTTTCTTTCTTTCTTTCTTTCTTTCTTTCTTTCTTTCTTTCTTTCTTTCTTTCTTTCTTTCTTAGTTCTGGGTAGTACCTGCATGCCTCCGCTGATACCCACATATCCAAAGCTGGTATCTGGCGCACGTGACTAATTTAGTTGAAGAATGGACATGGATCTTGAAGGTGTGCTTATTATTATTCTTTTGCAGCCCAAATTTGATGAAAGTTGGCCGGCTTCGTTACTTCCGATTCTAAAAATTATTATTCTTTCCTTTCTGTAGGTCTGTTAGTTAACCACATAGTTAACAAAAAAAAATATTTGTTGTTCCTGCTACAGCAGGCAGGTAACCACCGCACCAAAATATAAAAACGACGCATCGATTGATATCAGAAAGCACAAGACTCGCAACAACGAAAGCACCCTTACGATTAGGTCATTATTTCTTGCTCTGTATCGCACAAGAACCGCATCGTTTTTTGTCATACGGACAAAAAATTGAACACTTCGAACAAATGATACTCAAAATTTGGGTCCGTTGTTGTATGTTCCAAACATGTAGCATCATTTTTTGCTCAAGTAATTCTTCTGTCTGTGATAGCTGCTTTAATATCCCAGTAAATGTCTTCGTTGATGTGCAAAATTAGCATCTTGACAAAAGCAAAAAGGAAAGGAAGTGTCCCATATAGTTGTGCAGAGTCACGGATGTTTGTTGAAAGGCTGCTCTGTACAGCTCGCAACCAGAGGTACAGCTTCGGGTCATGGTCTGGGCCAGAACGGTTGCCGAATCACGAAAGTGCCCAGCCATCTAAATGGGACTTAGATGGCTGGGCAACTGCGGAGCTGTCTCGCAGGAGGGAAAAGCGGACTCGTTCTTCCCTTGACCCACCACTCGCACTGCTACATCACAGTGATTATGCAAAGGATGTTATAGAGAGTAGTAAGGAAGGGAGGAAGGAAGTATCGGGTTGCCCGGAAGGGCAAGCGGACCTGCGCATGCGCTCGAAACTCTATAGAGGGTGGGCGTATACCCTCACCGTTGCCATCAGCCCACTGGTACATGACAGTAGTGAGTTTGAGAATTGGGGGCCCAAGACGCTGGGTCCCCAAGCTGGGTTGCGTAGGTTGCTCTTGCGTTCGGAGGATCACCAGAGTTTGAGAATTGGGTCAAACGCAGGCTGCGTTGGGTCAAACGCACGGAACGCCACAAGTGACAAAAAAAAAGTCTGCTTGAAAGGTGAGAACAACAGAAACGTTTTGAAACAAACGAAAAGAAAGAAAACGAAGTGTAGTCTAAGGGGGAGAAAAAAATAAAATATACTGAACGAAATCTTTGTACTATTACAGATTGCGTATTCTTCCCGCGCGTCTCTAGCATCTGAGCAGACGGATAGCCAATGGATTTGGATGACTGCGGCTCGTACGGCTCTTTCTTTTTTGTCATTTCTAGTCGCGCACGAGGTGACGCAACACGCCTTGGGTCAACACGAACGCAAGAGCCCAAGATTGGCTTGGGTTCTGCGCATGCGCCCTGGCGTGTCGCAAGCTTCTTGGGTCCCCAAGCTCCTTGGGGCCCCAATTCTCAAACCCCCTAGTGATAACCATAGCGCAACATGATAGTGATGGCGAAATTGACACCTCTTGTCCCAGCTCTGCGGCTTACTCAGATTTCTCAAGCGTGGAATTGTCTTCTTTCTTTAAATGTTCTCAGCGACTTACAGTCAAAATGTGCTCACCACGCTACGCTACATGAGAGGCAGCCGTTATCTACGTGCAAATCAAACTTGATTTGCGCTTATCTCGAAGGCCATAATATGGTACCCGTGCGCATCCGCGACTTCCTTCGCTTTGCCTACGATGACGTCAACACATCGTGTGGCTAATGATCGTAGAAATCCGGGTGAACGGTTTGAGCTAATCAGTTAAAATTGACTTGTAAACTATCAGCACATCTCTCAAGCGTGCGAATTTGCAGAAATGATGAATGTGTGCTAAGGAACATACCCAGCGAATTTTACCGAGGTCCCCTAACCTCGCAAAATCGCTGGAGTTGGCATTTAAGTGCATGCGAAATAGCGAACGATTACGGCAAAAGTAGCGGAATGGGCACATATCAAAATTCTGTGCGCACATTTCCTGCTATTGAAATGGATAAAAAAAAGACTCCTTAAACGCACCGCAGCACAGTCCAATCACTGGCACCATGACGACGAGGCTGCCCAAGACGAAGCACAGCATCTGTCCAACGCCGATGAGCAAGGCGCCTCCGATGGACAGCAGGTTCAACGGCATCGTCCGGCACTGCACCGTCACTACCGGTGCTGCGAAAGTAGGGACACAGGTGAGATACACTGCGGTCACTAGAACGGACACTACCGTTACTTGCTTACATGTGGAAATAGGAAAACAATGGTTCGCCACGAACTACCATAGCCATCATGAGCGGCTTCGAAGCAAATGATCGAGGGCACTATCAAGGTTGCGAGTGTGTTACAATCGTCCTGTCTACGTCCACTTCTGGACAGAGGCCTCCCCCGTATATCTCTAAGTATCCCGGTCCTGTGATCACAGAAGCCACGTCATCCCTGCAAACTTCTTCATCTCATATGTCCACCTAACTTTCTCCTGTCCCGCTTGCCCTCTCTAGGGATCCAACCACCAACGTTTATCATGCCTTCGCATTACGTGCCATCTCCACGCCCATTTCTTCTTGATTTGTACTAGGATGTCATTCACACGTGTTTGTTCCCTGACCCACTGCGTTCTCTTCGTTTAACGTTACACCTATAATTTCCGTTCCGTTGCTCGCCGCGTCGACCTCAACTTGATATAATAGGAGATGGCATTGATAATGTCTGGTTCCGGACAAGACAGGCTGCTACTGGAAGCTGAACCTGGACGCGTTTAGCGCCGAAACGATATCGAGGGGATTAGAGGAATGCATTGACTGGTCCCTTATTTTTCGGTACGGCCATGTTCAGCTGCCTGTATATTCTTGGGAGCATCATCATGCTCTGCCTGGGATCTAATGTCTTAAATGACGTTAGGGTAACTGGTGAAGCTCTTCTAACTTTCAATTACGAAACCTTCGTTCGCTACGATGGGCTTCCAGGTAAGACGAAATGCAGGGTTGGATTAGATACAAAAGCCACATAAACAACTTTATGCCGCACAATGCAACGGCATGCGAGGGCGATAATCCAGCCCAGGGAACAACAAATTGCTGCAGAAATTTCACTGTGGTTCTATAAGTAAGCATAAGCGTTGCTTTACTTGGCCACATCCGCCGTCTTTGATACTTTGATGCTTTAAAGGTACGGGGCTAGCGTCCTTGTTTGCTACGAAGGCCAAACGCTTCGTAGCCTGAGTACCTTGAAAATTCAGTGCTAGTCGACAGAATCCGTACCCTACACACGTGGAAGTTTCGGGTTTCGAGTTGTGTACTTTGGAATCTAAGTGTTCGATACCGTACCTACTCGGAAAGTCGATTGTGCGAGCCCCGACACGCTTGTTAAATCCTGGGTTGTATGCATTCCTCACTGGGTACCATTGTGCTTTCCTCAACTAGATTACGTGGAGCAGTGGAGCCCCTGAGAAAAGTCTCACGCTCTTAAGGGCGCGCTGTAAAACATTTAGAAAGTAGTCGTAAAACGGTGCCAATCAGTCGTGGAGGCTTCTATGAACATTTTGGCAAAAGATTGCACTGTCCCCACCGTTTCCTTTTACGAGTTCTCCTTCTGCGAATGTTTCGGCTATGTAGAGGGTATATATACTTGGTGTCAACGCTACTAGCTCTGCTGTAGGCGGTATATTATGCTGTGATAGTCCTAATATTGTCGGAAACATAGGCGAACCCGGCCTTGGAGGCGGCATTTCATTGGCGGCGACATGTTGAGGACCGTGTACTGTGCCTTGAAGTTCCTTTGTATTCTTGCCTTTTGACTTGGTTCTCAGTGACCCAAGCCCGTTTACGTAATCGTGGCCCCGAAGACACCATCGTCACATGAATTGCTCAGTACCAAAAAAAAAAAGCTGCTGCGCTTCAAACGTCGATGCATAAACGTCAAAACACTCACACAGCATGTACGCCAGGCTGTAGATGAAGGCGTTCATCCAGGCCACCGCGCCTTTGGAAGTGGTGGCGTACGCATCGTCCACAGCGAGGAACATCACCGGCATGGCGCGACGCAGCAGGGAGCAGCAGAAAACGTTCCAGGCGGCCGCGCCCGCGACCATCCAGCTGTGTTTGCCGTCCGGCAGGAGCTCCTCTGTGGGATGCTGCGGCTGCTCTCCGCCAGGCGGCGGCGCCTGTTCCCCAGGCTGCGCCTGATCGCCCGGCTGCATCTCGTGTGCTTCCGGTTGCGCGGGGTTTTCGGGATTCACGAGTCCGTCGGACAGCGCGTGACCAGGCTCGGGCGGTGACATCGGCTGTTGTGTCTCCATGCCCGGCGGTGGCGGTGCCTCGGCCATGCCCCTCAGTGGTATACGAATTTATCTGGGCAAAAGAGTCATGTAGTAGTTTGACGACCCCCACGAGACACCTGAGCTCCCCGACAGTATTCAGGCAAGCTCTTTCGCCATGCACTTTGCGAATCTTCGCGGACTCTTTAACAGCAGCTCCTATATCACCGAATGCTGCAAGTCAGGACAGCACAGAAACGAGTCACGTCAAGTAGTGGACTCTGCGGTCATGGTCATAATTTAAGAAGAGGGGAGCTGCACGGCAAATGTTGGCAAGTGACATAAATACAATGGGTGCACAATACTACCGAATAGATACATAACGACCCCTCCTCCTACTCCTGATTACGCGAATGCCTGTAGATGAGGCGGTCGGCGAGACAATTATCGCGATGTTAGAGAAGCCTTTCATTAGTATATTCGCTGTCACCATCACGCACCCGTGCTTTATTCATTTATAAACCTGCCTATAGGTGACGCTATTAACCATTACTCGACGGGAATAGCAATTGACGCCTACTAAACAGTTTACTTCAAGAAACATACTGGCCTTTTCTCTTGAATATGGCATCACGATGCATTAAGCAATTGGTCTGCACTTCAGGGTGGTATCAGTGCGGTAAGAGCTATTTGATTTCGTGGGCTCTGGACTTTCTGCTGAATCGTTACACTTCTGCGAGTCAAGCCTTTGCTCCAGTCGTTTGGTTACGGCGGCAACCTTGCACTATACCGGCATATTTGGGCCCATGCAAAGCAAGCATGTTACATGTTCATAGCCAGTCGCCTCACCAAGCGTAAAGACGACAGGCAGGTCTAAAAAAAGAAAGAAAAGGCTGCCTTATGTGTTCTCTTCCTCCCAACTCGTTATTCACTGTAACGACCCTGTAAGACGTCTTAATGACAAATCCACTCAAACATAGTGCGAGCGTACAAGTACATAGTGCGTACAAGGACAGAGCTGCTTACCGTGAATCGACGAGCCGCGACGTAGATGCGGAGCTGCGACCGTTGCCTCGAATGTCGCTTCTTCTTCTGCTCGCGCCTGCATTCGCACGAGTCACGCTGCGGTGCACGAGGACACATCACAAGGAGTGCGATGATGATGATGACAACGACTCATTTTTCATGGGGCGTGAGCACTAAGGGCCGTGGCAAATTTTTAGGGGCGAAGCTCCTTAAAGCGGCACCCGTTCGTCCCTCGTCGTAGTCGTAGTCGTAGTCGTAGTGCGTAACCAGTCTTACGCTTTGACCTCCAAGGTGGTGCCGGTGGGAGATTTCTCCTGTGCGTTGTTGAACAATAAAAAAAAATTCGCAGCGTGCGCGTTAACTAAAAGCCGAATTCTTCTGTCTCTCATTCCCCATTAGCAGCCATTGGCATGTTCCAGTAGGAAACGTTAGTAGAAGTGTTAAAAGCCGACTTCTGCTGTCTCTCATTCCCAGTAGCAGCCATTGTTTACCTCCAAGGTAGTGCCTGGTGAGATTTCTCCTGTGCGTGATTAAACAATAAAAATTTTGTTCAAAACGCCGTTGATTGATGAAATAAACCAACGAAAGACGCCAGATGTTTTCTAAAAGCAAAACGAAAACACGCCAGATGTTTCTAAAGCAAAACGAAAAGACGCCAGCTGCTTAACGAAAGACGACACGTAGAGCAATGGTTTTCATCTGCAACCAGTGCAAGAACCACTTAGCTTACATTTCACCGACCACAAAGCGGTCATAATGAAAGGACAACGGAAACCAGCAATAAAAGTTTGATAAAACATTTAATCAATCGTTTCACGTCATTTTTATCGGGCGAATTAACGGAAGAAATTTCACGGTTTAACCGATGATTACTTCCAGGAGCTTCGCCCAATCTCATCATCATTCACCTCGTGGATCTGCCGTCAATTTTTTTTTGTTCCTCAGTCCCTCTTGACCATGATTCAGTCTAGAGGGACTGTCCCTCTTGACTATGATTCAGTTAAATTGTCCCTGAAACGTTTTTTTTTGACATTGCGTCACTGCTTAGGCAACGCAATTATGAAATCATTCACACCGTAAATAAAGCGAAGCACCATGCGCTAAGGCAGCTATGGGCTTATTTCTGTCGGCTTCCTCCTTACCACTGCTGTTCCTCCTCAACTCGATCTGCTGCGGAGTGCGCGCTAGCGGCGACAGCGCCTCCCGCGTCAGCCGCTCTGCCGAGCCCCCTGTAGTGGCATAGCGCCCCGATATCCTCACTGAGGTCGCCCGAATCGGCAGTGCTAGCCTCTGTAATAGAGCCACGGCCGGTCTGGACGCGCGCTCGCTTTCTCTTTTACGGCCTGCGCACGGGGGGCTGTTGCTACCTATCGCCGCAACTCGGCGGGGGCGCTCCGAGCCAACCCTCTCTAAACCAGCTCCCGGCCGTTGCGGAGGCTAGCGCGCGCTGGGAATGCTCGGCCTCAGACTTGCCGTGTCACTTTCTGAAGCTCCTCTATATGCTATGCATGGTATCAATGCGATGAGAATACGGTAGCAAGCATATATATGGCAACTCTGGTGCTTTCCGCTTTTCCGAGGGAGAGGCACAAACCACTGATTCGCCCGCTTCTGCCGCTCGTGAGAGCACTTAGCGAAGCGCGTCGCGCTCAGAAGGCTCGGCCGCATGATTCGTCACCGACCGTCAGAACAAATGACACAAAACATTCTTTTTTGGAAGAAATTGGTTTCCAAAACGTTTACGTCAAATGCACATATGCCAAACATTAATGTACTTGAAAATGATAAAATATGGTCATTTTTATTCAAGCTGTCGCGATTCTTGCTTTATTATTAAAATAAATACCTCGAAAAGGGGAAAGTCACACTCCCCGCAAGTAGCCGTGAGTCGCAATCACAGCAGAAGGAACATAATAATAATAATAATAATAATAATAATAATAATAATAATAATAATAATAATAATAATAATAATAAAACTCGCCCCACACCACGCTGAGTCCCTGGATGCATATAAATTCCCAAGCTCTCACGTGTCCAGACGCGGTCTTCAGCGTGCAAGTAAAGAGATGAGGAAAATCTTTTATGCAATAACGTACGCCGCAGGCGAAGAAAAATAAAGAACTTTCACAGAAACCGTTCAGCATCATACAGAATGTTGTCCTTGGTACTAAAATAATATAATGCACAAGAAGAACTGAAAAAGAAAAGAAAGCACTGCTGGTAAAACACTGTCGTGGTGCTTACAGCTAGTTCAAAAGTAGTCACATCGTTCACAGCCGTAAATGTTCCGCGTGGGCTTGTGAATATAGCCACAAGGCTTGTCATTCTGATCTGTTAACTTTTTTGTGTAGTTCACAAGAAGAATCCGGAGAAAATTTTCAGAGATGATGTGCGCCGACACTCTGGCGTGACTCTTGTCCACACCTTCCGGATAGTCCAGAAGCGGCGAATCTTCAAGATATGACTGAACAGAAAATTGCAGTGTCTCGAGGATTTTCTTTCAGTAAAGATATTTCACTGCCTTCTCGAAGAACGTCACAATCTCATATGATGGTTCCGGGAAACATTTTGACAATCACACAATTGAGCGGTTCGCCACAAGGCTGAGCAAATCCGTCTCATTGTAGAAACTAAGCAGATGGACGCACTTCGGGACATCTGCATCAGCATGCGGTCTATCATCCGAAAACTGCGTTATGTTTATGAAGGACGCCGTGGTGGAAGGCTCCGGGAATTTCGACCACCTGGTAATCTTTAGGGTGCACCTAAATCCAAGTGCACAAGCCCCAAGCATTTGCGCCTCCATCAAATATAGGATTGTCAAGTTTGACCAACCAGCCAACCCATTCTTGTTGCTAGTAGCACTGAGTGTGCCTCTTCTTTTGCCGAGTGCATGAGTACCTAGAAAACCAGACGCACCTGTAATGCTTCCACCACTTTCTACATGCGGAAAAAATAATTAGCACGGTAAAGTGGCCGGGAACAGCTGGTTTACCATACGAAGCGCGTGCAGAGCAACGCGCTTTGGGGGGTTGGCTCGCGACGCCCTCGCGCGGAACGCGCCGTCGTCCTGTATAGAAACAGATCCATTGTAGTCGTGGCAGCTGCTCAGGCCGTAAAAGAGAGAGCGAGCGCGCTCGTCCAGACCGGCCGTGATAGAGCGCCGGCGACTCGTGTGTACGCCGCCAGATGCCGCGACGATACCGTTGGCTGAAACGAAGGAGTACGTTGTAGAAGCACGTTGTTCGCAGCTAGGTTTTGAAAATTACGTGCACGTCACTGGCTCGGGGCCAATCAGCGACCTCTCATTCGATTGGTCGATGGCGGGGGCGTTTGAAAACGCCTTTTGGCGAGCCGCTGAGATCTTTTGCGATGCACGTGTTGAAAACCTTATTTTAAATTCCACACTTTACGCACAGCGCTGAAATCTGCCCTCAAATGATCCTAATGACTCGCTCTACTGGATCACCATGTTTGCACAAAATCGTCAAAACCGTTTCAGGGTCCCTTTAAGAGGGACTGAGTCAAGAGCGTTTGACTCAGTCCCTCTTGACTATTGTGGTCCGGTTAAAAAAGGACGCCAATTTCTGCAGCCCATGTAGGGAGCACGGCTAAGGTCCGTGGG